>RDPX01000026.1:862963-879529 GCA_003991215.1 Morbakka virulenta
GTATGTTTTCTCACAAAGCTTTAGTTCTCGTTTACTTCGGTTGTTATTTGTGTGATCCCAGCTACCTGCCCTCTAAGAAATCATACACCTTTCACCTGTAGCTTTAATGCCGTAGGACCAACCGTAAGATTCGAGCTGTATCTAACAGTGCTGCATGTTCTACATTCATTGTTATACCAATTTGTTTAACATGGCTTTCAAAGTTTTTCGAGACAATTCCCAACGCACCCAAGATCACAGGGATAAATTCAATCTTCTTCATTTTCCACAGTCGAGCAATCTCATCTTTTAGAGGTTTATACTTGTCAACTTTCTCCTGTTCTTTTTCTAGCACCCTAACATCTCCAGGTATTGCGACATCTATAACTTTATCTCATTTTTATTCTTCTCTATTTCAACGATGTCTGATTTTCTGGCTATCAATTTGATTTTTCGTCGGCATCCTTTCTGCTCTGAAGGTAATTTATTATTCATCTCTAGGAAATCGTACAAAGAATTTGAGACTATACATGTGAGGAGTTTCCATATTAGTTATAGACACTTAACTGGCTAATAGTTGTCCACTCCTATGTCTTTCGCACAATCTTTCTGGCACAAGACAGTTTGTTCAGTAGTCATCCAATTCGGGATTTTATTCCGTTAATTATCAGATCATAACTTGCTCTGCTAAACTCTCGTGAAGTACTGTAAAGTTTTTAAACCTTGGACCCCATCTGAACCAGGGCAGTCCCAGTAAGGCATCGTTTTGCATTGTTTGATAATCATTTCAACTGTGATTTGTAAGTCATTTTATTTTACTTCACTTCTACCTTTTTTCTTTGATACTTTAAGCCACTCTGCATTCCATTGTGAATAACTTCTTTGCCCCAAATCCCACTCCACAATGCCTTGCTTTCACCTGCGTCTGGTTTTTCATTACTAAAGTTTTTGCTATTAAGTTCTGAATACATCTTCTTTTGGTCACTTTGAAAAAATTTGTTTAGCCTGAATTATTCAATTCTCTGCTCATAACGTTTTATTTTCAGAGAATTGATCTGGAGGCGTTGCTTTAGTTTCTCTATTACAGTATCCAATCCTTTCTTCTTAATAAGATATTTTCTTTCTAATTTCTTCAATTTTCTTGTCCTTTGCAATTCATTTTTCCTAGCAGTGTCAAGAATACTAATGTGTTTTCTTATTTCATTGATTGAGTCTTGGATCCTACGTTTCCACCATGGTTCTTTCCTAGCATTTCTTGCTTTAAAAGGCTTCAGTCCAAATTCTCGGCCAATGAGAATTGAGCAAGCTTTGATTAAACTATTGGTCTCAGTGAGGTTATTAGTTCTAACTTTAGACAAAATTCTGTTCATCTTCTGTACATGGTCTTTCAATTTATTTCTGTCAACTCATTTGAACCGGCTAAATTCTTCGTCTAGTTGATCACTTAAAACTTCATTGAGTTTGTCCAAGGTTTCTTTATCGTCTTCTGACATATCGTTCAAATTCTTAACAGTTATCACATGGTCTACTTCAACCCGTTCGCCTGCATTCTCAATCATTTCCTCACTTTCACCTATGCCTTCCATCAATCCACCTTTTTCTGCTATAATTCCATCTCTTCAAACCCTTAGTTTAATCTCCTCCATTTCAAGATCTGAAAGTCAACCATTTAATCAAATCATTCTTGCTTGATCACACAATCTTTGTTCGGTTATGTTAGGCTTTTGCCTTTCTTTCCATATGTTATGTTTTCGCTTTCTAGATCCTTTAATAGGTCTTTTCATCCATCGGTTTACTTAAAAAATAACACTCCATAATGGCAATGTTTAACTCTTTATTCCGTCCTATTCTAGCAGTAGTAGGATGACGACCGGGCCCCCACTGCTGTGCCAGGGGACACCTGCCGGGCAAGGTACCTTCACCTGAAGTTCCAGCCCTATTCACACCATTGTTTTTAACTATTTTCTTTCACATTTTACTCAAAAAATGTTGTGTTTTAAGGTGCACAACAACCGATGTTTCTATCGTGACACCATCACTAGACTGGTTGCCACCCACAGTAGAGTCCCCTCTACGCAAAAGGCCTACTAGCCCCTTCCAGGTGCTAACCCGGTATTTCTTGGTCTCGGGGAGAGCTACCAGGTACTACATCTTGTTCAAGGGTGACCTGGAGGTAATTGTGGGAAAGGGTAACCTCATTCTCACACCTCCACAACCGGATGCAGTTTAATGACAATACTCTGGACTAGTCATTGTCATTATTATTATTATTATTATTATCATCATCATCACTATATCTGCTAAATGCCACAGTCTACAAAAGTTGCTTCTTTTTTGACCGGGCATAAAAATACACCTAACGCATGCCATGCTCTAAAGTTTAAATGCTAAATATTTTATGCTGGATCCTTGTAGTCCCCAGTAAGCTCGTTTGTTTAACGTTCTGAATATTGATATTAGAGGAATGGCCAGAGTATTGCTCAGAGCTATACAACCACCAGCTCATTGGTGATCATGCAGTGCTTAACGGTTCACAGCCAAATACTGAAGAAGACCAAGCCCCTATTTTATGTGAGGAGGATGACGTCACAGACAACGTATCAAAAAAGGGAAATCAGCCGAGGCAAATGACATACCCCCAAGGCCTGGTGCAGTCAGGAGGAGAGGCAATGGTAATAGTCCTAACTGCAATAAAAAACAAAACCTAGAGCACAGGGATTTGGCTCACTCCTTGGACATGTTCACTTGTCTTCACACTTCTTGCAAAGGGCAACCTCCAACAATGCCAGAACTTCTGCACCATACGTCTAATAAGTAATCACAGCAATGTTTTGTTGAGGGTAATATTGAACAGACTAAACCTATAGCTGAAACTATCATAACTAAAGAGCAGGCAGGATATTTTGCAAAACAAAGTACAACCAACAGTATATTTAACTCAGAGTGACCTGTGAAAAATACCTCCAGCACCAACAAGACCGTTACCACGTGTTCATTGACTTTGAGAAGGCGTTTGACAGGGTCTGACATACAGCACTCTGGGAAACCGCGAGGAAATACAACATGGACGCCAACCTTATTATAGTCATTGCAAACCTATGCGAAGAGAACACAAGTACAGTTTTCCTAAATAGCAGCATAAGAAGGTGGCTTCGTACATACGTCGGTGTGCGGCAGAGATATCACCTATCCCCTACTCTCTTTACTATATTACTTGAGAGAATAATGGAAGGTGCTTGGAAGAACACAAAGGGACGGTGAGCAAGGAGATAGAAAAATCCCCAATCTTCGTTTTGCTGATGATATTGACGCCTGGCGGAAAGTGAAAATGAACTATCATGCCTTGTAAAGTCTTGCTGAAACTTTGACTGTCTACGCCATGTACATCAGCGCAGAAAAAACAAAATATATGAAAAACAATGTTCAATGCCTTAACATTTACATCAAGATTGGTGACACAGATTTAAAAACAGTTAAAAGCTTCAAGTACCTAGGTTCCATAATGTCTGATTACAGATCTAAGCCAGAGGTATTGGCAAGGATTGCACATACAACGACTGCTTTTGTGAGGTTAAAACCCATCTGGAAGGACGGCAAAGCCACCTTGAGGTCTAAAGTCCACCTACTATGATCTCTGATCTTTTCCGTCTTCCTCTATGCATGCAAAACATGGACTCTTAATGCAGGCCTTGATAAAAGGATTAGAGTAATGGAGATGTCATGCCATAGGAAGATCCTTGGAATCTCTGAGACAGAGGATGTAGCTAAAGAAGAAGTTCGGCGGAAGATCCTACAGATTTTTAGCTGCTCTTTCAGCTTTGATTTAAAGTTTTAGAAAAAAGAAATTGAATTTTGGTTGCTTCATTAAGAGTTTCAACTTTTGAAGTAATAGAATATTTTGTGCTTAATCCTGAAGTCAATATGAAATGTCAATTTATTGGGCGAGAGGAATAAAGGTAAAGCGTACGTTAGTCTTTGCAGGAATAATTAGAAAAAAATTTCCAAGTAGTCTGAAGACCATCAAACTACAAGCTGTAACAAGTCAACTCCTACAATGAAAACTGTTGTACTATGATGTGGTGATATTTAATGAGTATGAGTTGGGAGAACCTACTCTGTAGATTGTATAGAGAAAAAGGAGGGAACACATTGTCAGTGAATGCAGGGCTGGCAGAGCGGAACTATGAAAGGTGTCAAGACGTTGCTAAAGTAGTACATTGGTAGCCTTTAGAGAAAAACTGATTCGACAAAATTTTTTAAATGGCGTAAATATTACTTTTAAAGGAAGGTTCCAAAAAGTGTATACCACTGAAAAAAGTGTTTGAAAAAGAAAGCGAGGAAGTAGAGAAATACTAAGGTCTAAAAAGAAAGACTTTAGAGATTTATGGGAAATGGAGAAGGTACAGTTTGACCTTCTTCATCTTTTGGAATTATTGTGAATAAAGGATTGATGCAAAAGACTCTCTTGCAATGAACGTCAGAAAAAAATACATACTGATAATGATGATAATCAAAATAGTTATAATAATAGTAATAATAATAATAAATATGACCTGTACCTGGTTACATTTACCTTTTTATTGTCATCAATTACCAATTATATGAAATAAGTAGCATAGATGGAAAGACAAGAAAGTTTGTAAGTGTGTATACGGTAAACCATGATAGGGCATTATAGAAATAATTTTCGGCAGCAGAAGAGAAAGAGGTTCTCGTGAGATTTAGTTACAGGGTACATACAAGGTGGCCAACGTAGCCCTAGAAATAGCCCAAAAGGCTATCGAGGCAAGTTTATTATCAAGAGAAAAGTAAGAAGTTGTATTAACCTTGAAGGGAAGCATAAAGGATCAACAGAAGTATTCAAATGCAAGATATCACTACGGATAAAATATTTTAGTCAATAAATGAGGTAAGCTTATACAAAGTAAAAATTGAAAATACACAAGGGAAAATGAAAAGAAGCAGCTAGACCATGGGTATTATCCTGAGAGAGTTAACAAAATAGATCTGGATAAAAAAGGTCCTTACAAATGGCGAAACTTCTAAACACGAAGGAAGAAATCGAGCCATCTGTCTTCTGAGCTCAACACAAAAAGCTATTGAAATAAGGATACCAAAGACCAACCAAAAACAAATGAAGATTAGGCCAAAAGTTAAGTAATATCCTTGAGCATATCAAGCCATGTCGTTTGTGTTTGGCATACAACGAAGGTCTTGAAGGACACAGCTGAGGACTGATTTAAATCTGTTGGAATATTTGTTGACACAACTACGTAACATTGCTCTCCAGATGGTATGAAAACTAGTTATGTACAGTCCATAATGGGAAATAGTCATACTTGAAAATATGGCAAACCATATTGACAAAATGATTACTTCCAGTAGGCCAGATATAATGATCAATGACAAAAAAGAAAAACTATTGGCTTTTTATTGATTTGAATAACTTGCCAAACTAAATGAAATATTTAAATTAAAGAAACATGAAAATTTCAAAAATGCAACAAACTTAAAATAGAAGCTGCCCAAAATGTGGACAAGAAATGAAGATTACCCCAATTGTTATAATACTGTTCCCTATTAAAAACCAAATGAGTGGTAATAAAAAAAAATTGGACAGGCTTGCATAAGAGTAATTCAGAAGAGATTCATACTAGAAACATTACATATCTTAGAAAGAATCTTCTCAATAACCTTCAAAATAACTAAATGTTACGTTTAAGACCAAATTTTGCAACAATCACACAACTGTGTCAAACATCTCAATAGCTGAAAGTTTAAACTGGCTATTTCTATTTGAAGAGTTGGTGGAAAAATAGGAGTGTGAGAGGCTTGAACTGTATTTCCTTAGTTTGAAAGTCTTAGAATGTGGAGACTGATTAGAGAAACCAAGATTGCTCCATGGTTTCCTGCGATGGAAAAAATAATGCAAATACAAAGAAGAAGAATAGCTAAGAGTTTCGAGATAAAATAGCATTGGTCTCTATTATTTATGCTATTCATTTTTATAATAGGGCTACAATGAAGACCAATATTTCAAAGCAAGCGAGGAAAAATTACAAAATGAGACTGGAGTGGTTGGAATGAAATGTCTTAATGAGTGACATAAATTTGTCAGCCTGGTGTTTTAGAATAGTTTCAAGGCTTGTTTAGAATCAAAAAGTCAACTCTACTCTCAATTCCAATATGCAAATCAGGGCGAGCATTGTCGCCACTAGTAATGCAAGATGAGAGAAAAGCAAAAAGGCAGCATAAAGTGAAGACCTGTCAATGACTGTTTCGGTTTATGCAAGAAACTAAGATTGTGCATGATGGCGCCAGATAGAAAGACCTTGGCATAAATGTGTTTATAGCCAGCTGCTGCCTGTTATTTGGAAAAGTTTCACTTTCTCCACTAAAAGATACGACCACGTTTACACATTCAAGAACATAGAGAACAAGAAGCCAGTTTCGTAAACAGCAGATTTGGCACTTAATCCAAAATGGTACCAATTTTGAAGCCAGAAATTTTATATTTTCTCTAAAGCTCCTAATTTGTGCCTGACAGTATATGGCTTAGAAATAGAAATACTAATTTCTGTTGTAAAAATTGCCACATATTGTGAAGTTGTCAACTTCGATTGTTCTTAATCAATGAGATACATTTTGTTTTGGAAACATTTACAATGCTATTCACACAAGCAATACAAGTCTGGGTAGTTAGGATCTTAGTAAAGCTGAGTACGAACAAAAAAATCAGAATTACATTTTTTTTTCTGATTTCAGCATTATAGTTGGAAAAAATATACAGAAGAGAAGAGCTAAAAATGTATTTTTACCAGCACTTGCTTCCATAGGGTAGAATTTGGAGAACATAGTAGTCAGAGAATGCAAAGTTGATGGCAAAGCTGACTTTAGTACTACTGAAGATAATTTTTATATGTTAGAATGCGTCTTTTGTCAAACCTGCTTGTTGCTTGATACCTGTATTGGATCGTCGTCTCCTGTTATCAGGGTACCAAGGCATGACTTTTTGTACTATAGGCCTATTCAACATGAGACTTGGCCCAAAAACTGAGAGTGAATGATGTTTTCTACACTTCCTCTATCTAGGTCATTCCGCACTTTTTCGTTCTCTACGTTTTCGGAGCACATGTTTTACGTCAGATTTCTTCCCTTTGGTTTACCAGATTTTTGTTCATGTCAACTAGAATCTCGACTTGTGTACGTTCTACGTCGTTTCCTTTTGTTGCTATGGTGAAAACGTATGAGCGCCCGGGGGGGGGGGGCATAGGTGGAAATTTTGACTAAGGGAACAAATCAAGTGTGCTTTGCTTCCTTAAAGATCTAATAGAAAGTGAAATATGGAGGAAATGTACTCCACATAAGAATGTACCGAAATCAGCTAACTGACACTGTTATATGTGAATGACACTGACCAAAGTATTTTGAAACCATTACTGTCTATGGCAAGCAGTGGCCAAAACATCTTTCATCTATAATTGAAGATATATTTCTAAGTGTCATTCTAGCAGCACCGCAAAATCTCCTTCAGAAAAAATAAACTTTTTTGTAGTCAAAAAACGTCCTTCTTGATCAACAAGATGAAATTTTATTTAGTAACAATATAAGATCGCTTTAGAAATTAAAGACCTTTCTACTCGATGACAATCAATATTTTTATATCTGTCCGATTACTTCAAACCTGGTTGATGATGTTGTCAGTACACCATCTCAAGATAGTCTCGAACTATAGAGTATATCCCGATTCTCAATGAAAATTCAGAATGACTCCTCTTTCAGTGTCTTCCATTGTGGGATAAAATGCACTATTACTTCTCTAACTATAAGCAGGATTAGAATTTTGACTCCATGGTCGGCAGTCGAGGTAGCCTTATCTGCCCTTCAGCGTATAGGAATTATGCACATAAAGGATGTTTTGCTTCACCATATGTCAGCCACGAGGTCATTAGTGTACGTTGGTGCAAGAACGAACAACCTTGATACTATTATACACACCTTTGAGTATTTTAAAATATCATGTAGCTTACATAAACGGGTTTTACTGGACATTGAACTTCCACGTATATCTACTTTAACCCAACTAACATCCAAAACCAGAGAGCTTGATGAAAGTGGGTTTTTTAAGAGTGTCTGAAAATCTCTCTGCACGCCAGAGAACATGCATTCATCTTATTGACGAAGTATATGTGAAATCGCACTAACATACCATGGTGGAACTTTATTGTAGAAGGCTTTGAATAAGCCTGGTCAGCTATCTTACTCTGTTCTTGTATTTCACATTTTATCATTTTTGTAAACCACGCTCTCTCTACAAAATGGTACCTATAAGGAGCTAAGATGCTGATTTTATTTTTGAGGTGGCTCAGCTTGTTAGAGATTGCATTTAAAATACCAGTGGACTTTGTGTTTGTGATGACAACCGTTTAAATAAGGTATTCTATTCGAAATTCAGTTGTTAAGAGACCATGATACGGTTTACAAAGGGTAGTTTTTGCTTATTGTATGCAGCTTTTGCATGTTTTCAAATCTGCAAGAGATAACTGGATCACAGACGAAACTCAGGATATACAATTCTTCGAAGGCACTGATAAAGCTACTGCCAAATGATATTGTTGCTCATTCTGTTGCTCTGTTGCTCTTTAAAGTCCAACAGAATGACTTTGTGAAACTATTCTGCCTTACCAAGGTCAATGTGTTTCCCAAGCTGGTTAGACGCCAAAATGTTTCAACATGACTGAATATCTTTTCGATGAGACAGTGGCAGCTACGAAGAGATAAATTGGGATTACTGTTAATGCGGATACAATTACCTTTCGTGAAATATTTGTTAAGTTCTGGAAAGCAGTGAGCTACAAAAATCAGTTTGCTTCCCTGCAATACGATGATTCTGACAAAGCTCCAATCACATCTGTTGAAGAACAGCTTCTTGATTTCTACTCGAGATTGCAAATATGGCTAATGAAATGCTATTCAAAAAGGAGAAGAGCTATGTGTCTTACTAGAGATTAAGCCAGGACTCTTTTGTTTGTGTAAAGCATTTCCAAAACCCTTATTAACCACTACGCCTTCATATGTACTGTTTGGAAAATTTACCAATGATTGGTTTAAAAAAATGTTCAGCAGATTGAGGCAAGGGTCTGGTGAAACGTTCTTCATTAATGTGCGACAGGTTCTCAAGAAGCTTGCTATTTTCTAATTAAAATTCTTACTGATGTCAAATGTTGATTTTTCTAAAATATATGTATCA
This sequence comes from Morbakka virulenta, assembly GCA_003991215.1. Taxonomy (NCBI): domain Eukaryota; kingdom Metazoa; phylum Cnidaria; class Cubozoa; order Carybdeida; family Carukiidae; genus Morbakka; species Morbakka virulenta. Next base: position 872,193 of record RDPX01000026.1, read on the forward strand.
CCTGGCCAAGCGTAAAATGGGCATCTTTGCTAAATGGACCAAAGTGCTTTAATTGTGTTTGATGCACTACCAAATTTGGAAATTTATATATCTATTAGCGTAAAGGAATCTTTGGTTTACATTACTGGGTACCTTGTACACAAGAGCCATCCAAGAAGTGGAAAGTTTGTGTTTTCATAGATGTGGAGACTTAACAACAGCATGAAATTTAAAGAAGTTAGCTACTTCCAATAACACTATTTGGCAATTTGTCTTTTTTGGCTACAAATTTTTTCAAGAACTTCGTAATTCGGTATGTAGAAGTTCTTTGTGTACGATTTTCATGAGTATTACAAACTTACTTTCTGGATTGACAGAAGACGGTCATTTTCATCAGAGCTTATAGAAAATTTAACCAAAGGACCATATCTGTACTTTTTATGACTTTTAATGGGTTCTACTTTGTGGCGTATTGTTATCCTGTGGTTCCCATATCTGAATTCGCTTCCAATTCAAGCCCTCAGCTGCGTGTTGTATAGCCCTGTAGTAAAGAAGGACCTGTACCAAGATAATTGGAGTTTTGAGTTGTCTTATTCTTTTGTCTCACATATCAAGCTAAACTACAGGGAACTTTTTCTTTTTACTTGTGTCAGTGCATTGAATACTCTTGCAATTACTTCTCAGATAGGTTCCTTTGCTTTCTCAGGCTACTTTATTTAAGAGTGTCTGCAGATGCTGCGATAGTGTCTGCAGATGCTGCGATAGTGTCTGCAGATGCTGCGATAGTGTCTGCAGATGCTGCGATAGTGTCTGCAGATGCTGCGATAGTGTCTGCAGATGCTGCGATAGTGATTCACCAATTAAGTTGGTGTCATCTGCATATCTAAAACTGATCAAAGTCTTTCCGCCAATGGAAAGACCTTGGAAGTCATTTAACTCAGACGGTATGAGTTTTTGTAGATATTGAACAAATCTGCCAAAAAATACACACTCGTGTCTGACTTCTCTTTTAATGCTTTGTTGTTAGATGAGTTAATATCCAACAAAGATAGAAGACATTTGGTTCCAGTATGGATTTCTAATGATCCTTAAGCCTTCCCTAGCAATGTCTAGTTGATCCAGAAATGAACAAAATCACCGTGATTATCCTTAATCTCGTCGCATTTCTATGGCTCTTTATAAGATTCTTCTGAGCATACATATCATATTTCTCGTTCCATCTTGTACAATCCGAAAAGTGGATCACTGATTTCAAGGTGTACACGGTTTTAGCTGTCTTCGTCAATTTTCTCATTATTAGTTACTTTATGTGGCTCATCAGGATAACGGTTCTCTGTGTTATGATTTTAATAATCTAGATTAATTGGACAAAGTTTTAGAATANAGCATACATATCATATTTCTCGTTCCTCCATCTTGTACAATCCGAAAAATGGATCACTGATTTCAAGGTGTACACGGTTTTAGCTGTCTTCGTCAATTTTCTCATTATTAGTTACCTTATTTGGCTCATCAGGATAATGGTTTTTTGTGTTATGATTTTAATAATCTAGATTGATTGGACAAAGTTTTAGAATACCTAGACAAAGTTTGGTTTTGGGTTAACAGCCTCTCTCACGTTAAAGCAGAGGCTCCAGTAAAATGGGCGTTTTCCTTCTTGCAATTTTTTTCCTTTCCAGAATTGGATTATAGCTATAAACAAGTTTGACGTTTATCTCATGAATCTCTTAACATCAAACACAACACTGTGCAGGTCACATTCTATGACTCCTGGTTTCTTGGTCAGCGCCATAAACGTAGACTGTCAAATCTTCTGATTTTTCATCTCTTTCAGATTTCATTGATAGTGCCTGTCACTCGAATCACTTCAAAATAATCTAACGGTTTGGTTAATTCAACAACTATATCGCCTGGTCCTGCTTTGCTTTTCTTCTTTATAAAAGTTTCTTTTACTTTAGTATTCAGAATACTTGGACCTTCAAATCTTTTGTTGATGATAGGCCATTTTTCTATGCTGTCAAAAAAGAGACCTTGGAAATATTCTAAAGAATCCTCAAAGATGTTTTTCTAAAATTTTTTTATACTTGAGGATATAAAATTTATATATATATGTTGTCGAGGTTGTAGTTTTAAAAAGTTTTTAGAACAATGGAAAATTTGCCAGCACTTTAGTCAAATCAATGAAGGTTATACACTGAGTTGCTGAATTTAGTAATATTTAAGAGTTTGCAGTAAACCTAGTATCTGTTCTCTAGGACTTCTATCAGGCTGTTATGGAGCATGAATTACAGGAAAGGAAACATTCAGATAGGTTGTCTTTGATAGTTGAAACGATGATATTGAAAAATAATCTATAAACTGATGTAGAAAGACAATTGCCAGTAAACAGCACGATTAATTCAGTTGTTCTTTTCAAAAAGAACTGATTCTAAAGTTACTTAAAAATTTTCAAGTGTTCTACCGATTATAAGTTTGCAATTAGAAAAGTAAGTAAAATTTTCTTGAATTTCTAAAGATGTTGTAAACAGGTGTCATCTAATTTTAAACTCTTACCAGTCATCATAATCTTTTTTTTTTTTCATGTTTATACATTAAGAGTTGTTTTCAGCTTTTTCTGATCAGTATAATATTGGTTATGAAGTGATTAAACTTTGACTGCGTCAACATACTGCTCTATCAGTTTCAATCCTTTCATATTCATCAGCTTTTTGGACCCTGACTTCAAAATTTTATCATCTTTTGGACCTTGGCTCAACTTTTTAAATTGTTTTATGCTGTTTGGGCTTTTTTTGATATCCAACTGTAGTATGCTGGCTTTGAGGAAACAAAACTGTCACCATTCTTTCCTGGAGTACTGACAATATATCTTTGTACAGGATTCCTAGTGTTGAAAAGTAATTTCTCTGTGCTAGTTGGGAATGCTTTTGAATGAAAAGGCTACTTGCTGTGTTTTTAAAGATTGACTTATTCAAGACTTAACCTTGAGTTACTTTATTGTCTTTTTGGCTGTGAAAAATTTATTCAGAGCTTAGCTTCGGCCAATTAAGGTTTCAATATTTCAGGTAAACTACGAATCTTACTTTGAAGAACGTTTTTGCATACTGAAAACTTGCGAAAAAATATGAAATCTGTTTGAATTTTCTTTTTCCCATATGGTTATGGCTATGTTTGCAAGTTTTTTAAAAAAATGGAATTAGCCATGATTAAATTTGTTAATGCATAATTTTACAAAGACTTCTCTATGGTCCTTAGTATTTACTACAGTACGATTACAAATGAAGGTTGATAAGTTATATGAAGATTTTGTATTTTGGTGTATAAGCCTTCCTTGATAAAAAATCTGATCCCTAGCAGGTGTATCTTTAACAATGGGTCGGCTTTAGGCATAGAATAGTGTTCCTCCTTCATCAAGGTAAGTGTCTGTCGGCAAGTACCGCTGAATGCATGCTATCATTGATAACTTTCTTTTCATACTCAAAATAGCATTTCTGGGAGACAAAAGTTCATAGCTATAAACAGGGGAGAATCAATGTTTATTGGATATCAAGATTGGATGGAACTGTATTGTTGTCAGCAAGAATACGTAGCAACCGATTCTTAAAAGAGTATAATTTTTGTTACTTTTGCCTTTGATTCGAATAATCAATTGACACTCCAGTCCACATTTTCCAACTCGAGCATTACGATGTCAAAGGCACCCAAAATTAAGTCATTAGTTGTCTTCTGTTTGCATATCTTCAAAGTCAGATCTGCTTTAAATATTTTTCATCTTTTATCGATCGTCGCAATCGGAGGGATGACACCTAAATCTTTGCTGTTATATCAGTCCAGGGGTGCTGATGCGCTCTCTTTGTTGCATAACCCGGACCTGCATGTTAGATAGTGACAAATCGTTCTTGTTAAATTAACAATGTTTTACATTTTAAGCATTCTGCCTTAAAAGCAATCTCAGGCAACTTTTATTGCCTGTGCCCTTCTGTTTTGGTATAAAATTAACAACTTTAAACTTTTTAAAGCACTTACTGACTCGTTAAAGATTTAAACAGCTAACATTTTATTTTTGTTAAATTTTAATGATCATAAAAATTTTGTGTACAAATAAGAGTACAAGACAAGAATTTATGATTGTCTATTTGTAGGAATACACGACCCTCATACTGATATTATTTTAACTACCTGGAAGGCCTTTCTTTAACAATAACCGTAAGGCCTTGTGGCTGAGTCATCCCCTTTTGTGCTTGTTGGTTGTACAAATTCTTGCAGGAGCAAGGAATAACAAATATACTCTCCAAAAAATTGGGTGTCAAGCAATTCCCTCACAAATTAGAGATTTTAACCTTCATGCCTTCTATCACTCAATAAGAAACGCAGCTAATTTGGAGTGCCACTGAAGAAATTGTTGTCATACAGATATTCTTGTTATTCTCAGATTATACTCAGTATCATGTGATATACTACCTTCGTCTCAAAACCTCAGTCGAAAGTTGAAGTAAGACCAATTGCGGAACCCTTAGGAAACTTGTTTTTATCACAACAGCCATTGGAAAAAAACTTTTGTTGCTGCCTTTCAAATGAATTTAAGCTTATCCAATCTGACCAAGATTTTGCTAAATTGTGGGCATTTTTGTGCATGAGAAAGTTCTTGGAACTTTTGGTGAAATGTTTGAAGCAGATATGGATGACACTGTAAAAGAAAAGAAGAAACATGCCTCTTTAGATAAACTTTGTGGAACCATATTGTGAGAGAGCCGTGTTTTAACAAGCCCTTTGGCTGATATCAATTTTTGCAGAAACTATGGAAATTATGTCTGAGTGATAATCTTCATGCAAAACCTTGTGCTCGTATCATCATATGCCAATCGCAAACCATATGCCTCTTTCGTTGGTCTTTTACTGAGTCACAGATTGTTTAGCCTCCCAGACAACTTACCAAAAACTTTACAAAAGCAAAATATGTCTGGTCTAATTGCCGAAAGGCTAGCAAATTTGACAGTCAAAACACTGGAGGGCATGAAAAAAAGCAAAGAAGCTTGATGTTGAAGTGCCAACTTTGCCAAATAAGCACGGGAAGCCAAAATATTCAATTTTGTTATACGTAGCAGATTATGAATATGCTTAATGGAATATCAAAGTATTTCATCCGGAAACGACGAAAGATTATTACAGAATAATCTCTTTTGACGCAATCGATACCGCGATCACGGGGATCAAAGATCGCTTTGAGGAAGCTACTTATTAGTTTTTCTCTAACATCAAGCAGTTTTTGTTAAAGGCTATTAACGCAAAGTCTTACCAACTGGAATTTGATGGACTATAGGATTTTGTAGACGATCTTGTTATTATAGCATTACCCATAGAATTCCATATCCTTCAAACTATTATGCTGATGAAATGATTTCCCATTACGAAGAAGTTAAAGACAAAATCGTAACTAAATCAAAGCAAGAAGAATAACCTTTGATATCCAACGTCATCCTTTTGGTAAAGTTTGTACTTATTGGTGTGACTACAAGTCCAATCTCCGAAAAATCTTTTCTGTAGCAAAAAAACTGAAAACCTGGCTTCAATGTCACAAAAGAGCTTAAATTCATTGGCCAGATTTTCTACCCACGAAGAGCAAATTGACCGAGTGTGTTTGGTTGAGATTGCTAACGAGTTCATAGATTTAAAACAACTTAGAATAACGTTTTTGATAAATTTGATAAAGACAATTTTTAAGTCACCATTCCTGTTTTTAGATTCATAAATATTACATTTTACCATTCAAATAAAACTTTCTGGAAAACTTGTAACTTCTAATTTGAACCATTTGTACGTAAATTTATAACCAACTAACAATTTAGTAGTTAAGTAGTAAGTTATTTTTTAGGGAGAGTGTCAAAATATTCTTCCAAGAGCAAAAATTATGTTCAAATTGAGAAAAATGGGTCAATTTTATGGCTACTAGAAATTCCTTCAGTTATCGGTACCAACTATGGTGTGGCCTTAGGTTGATAGTACATTTAGCAGCTTATACAGTGCTACTCCACTTTTTTTAAATGCTGTGTGGGCTCCGTAAAAAAATCCAGTATTTAGATTCTAAAGTTGTAATGCTACCTATGTAGCTTTTGAACTTCTCTATAATAAGCTGCTGGGAAGTTATTCCCTGGAGAAATAAAAAATTCTACCCAGAGGTTAAGACAGTTTAATGGACCTGGTTTTAAAAATTGTTTGTGAGGAATCAGAACGCAAAACGTCTGGTTCCAGATTTCAGTCAACACACACAGATTTTGCTTTTGAAGCCAATGAATGCTTTCAAGAGAGAAAGATGATGGTCTGCACAAGGAGGATTGATATTAACTTTTAGGAACGAGATTTTCGGAACGAGAAGAGATTTTATAACCTGTTCCTTTTATGTGTACATAAGTAGTAACCAGCAAAACGAATTTTTCTGGAATAACAAAAAATTTAGCCACGCATAATTAACCGCAGACAATTTATTCTTCAAAAAGTTCAGGCAATCTATCATAGTTCTATCCTTGCTATTACAGTTGTAATTAATTACTACCTGTAAATGAGATCAAAGTTTATACACACAAGTTCCGTTGTATTTTGTTGAACTTCATTTAGGTATATAGAGCACTTTACATTTCCATTTACATTTATATAGCCAGCTTTCATTTTTCGTTATGTTCTAAAGATTAGGTTCAAACATTTGGTTTAAAGGAATCCTTATAATTTTGTAAAGAATATTCTGAGAAACAGAAATAAGAGAATATTGTTTGGGTGTGGTAGTAATAAAATTTAATATGGTTCGTTCGTTTTCGTGTTTCGGCTACAGCGTCGCTGCCCAGTAGCGGGCACACGATATTGCCGATAGTGTGAGCTCCTCTAAGTCAGCAAAGTTGATTTACTATGGTGAAAATGCGCTAAGAGATTTGTCTCCCACATTTCACCTGCTTCCTAGGTCTCTGCATAGATTTTCGGTGACTAGATAAAGACTGGATAAAAAGCAACTTTCATGCAAAGACACTCATTTTGCTGATGGGAAAATGGGTACCTATCCAACTGGACAACAAAGAAACTGGCAAACAAAACCAACTGACTTTACATCTTGTTTTCATATGGAACTTCATTTCCACTGTTTAACAGGCTGTTGAAGAGGAATTCAGCAAAATAAAAAATACCACGTGATATCACGGGTCTTGGTTAAAAGGGGCAAAAAGAACCAGCACAAAAAATCAAAATAAGTTTATATTTATATTCACAGTGCTATCAACAACCATTGACTAAAGATTTAGTTTCTGTTACCTTTTGCATTTAATATACGGTATGGAGATGTTGTTTGGGCTGTTACAAATTGCTTAGTACGTAGCCAA
>RDPX01000026.1:879598-901136 GCA_003991215.1 Morbakka virulenta
TTTGCTTTTGAAGCCAATGAATGCTTTCAAGAGAGAAAGATGATGGTTTGCACAAGGAAGATTGATATTAACTTTTAGGAACGAGATTTTCGGAACCAGAAGAGATTTTATAACCTGTTCCTTTTATGTGTACATAAGTAGTAACCAGCAAAACGAATTTTTCTGGAATAACAAAAAATTTAGCCACGCATAATTAACCGCAGACAATTTATTCTTCAAAAAGTTCAGGCAATCTATCATAGTTCTATCCTTGCTATTACAGTTGTAATTAATTACTACCTGTAAATGAGATCAAAGTTTATACACACAAGTTCCGTTGTATTTTGTTGAACTTCATTTAGGTATATAGAGCACTTTACATTTCCATTTACATTTATATAGCCAGTTTTCATTTTTCGTTATGTTCTAAAGATTAGGTTCAAACATTTGGTTTAAAGAAATCCTTATGATTTTGTAAAGAATATTCTGAGAAACAGATATAAGAGAAAATTGGTTGGGTGTGGTAGTAATAAAATTTAATATGGTTCGTTCGTTTTCGTGTTTCGGCTACAGCGTCGCTGCCCAGTAGCGGGCACACGATATTGCCGATAGTGTGAGCTCCTCTAAGTCAGCAAAGTTGATTTACTATGGTGAAAATGCGCTAAGAGATTTGTCTCCCACATTTCACCTGCTTCCTAGGTCTCTGCATAGATTTTCGGTGACTAGATAAAGACTGGATAAAAAGCAACTTTCATGCAAAGACACTCATTTTGCTGATGGGAAAATGGGTACCTATCCAACTGGACAACAAAGAAACTGGCAAACAAAACCAACTGACTTTACATCTTGTTTTCATATGGAACTTTATTTCCACTGTTTAACAGGCTGTTGAAGAGGAATTCAGCAAAATAAAAAATACCACGTGATATCACGGGTCTTGGTTAAAAGGGGCAAAAAGAACCAGCACAAAAAATCAAAATAAGTTTATATTTATATTCACAGTGCTATCAACAACCATTGACTAAAGATTTAGTTTCTGTTACCTTTTGCATTTAATATACGGTATGGAGATGTTGTTTGGGCTGTTACAAATTGCTTAGTACGTAGCCAAGGCAAGTGAAAAATACGAACTGTCCAAATATTCTCTGCTTCTGCTTCTGCTTCGGTGAATTAGCCAATTGTTAACAAACCTAACAAACATTTTTGTCGATCCTTAGCTTTTGAGAGCAGTACATCAATTCATATATAAACTGATCAATGTTTTCCAGAATGTTATTAGGCTATTATGAGAAAGAGACAATGACTTCGCATACTTCGTCAATATTCATCTTTCATTAAAATGGAACATCTCCAGCACATTTGGGGGCCAAGAAGAATTTAATTTACAAAACTGTCTACCATGTAAGGAAGAAAAAAATTTTTCTGAGTGGTTTGCTCCATCATATGACTTGAACTTTGTTAAGCCTAAGGCCCATTCTTATAATTTGGCCTAACCTGCTTTTTTGTCTTTACTTTTCACTGTTTCACACATTTCGCTGCTTTACTCTTTTGTGGCTCTTAACCAGAACAAATTAGGGATTTTTTCAGTTCCTAATATCAGCATCTTAGGGTTAACAATATAGTTTCTGAGATCTTCAAGGCTTACAACTTAACAATTTTTCTATCGTTTGTGGTTGAGTAGAATGAAAGAATAGTCTGGGGTATAAGCAAACAAGTAAATATTTTTAAGATAAAAAATATTTGAAAAATTTTCATACACTTTTCAGTACAGTATAGCTCCTGTGCAGGAAAGCAATAAAAACGATAGCTAATGAAATATACAATAGTGGATAAACATTAAAACTAACGCCATAATTCTTGTCTCTGTAGTACCAGAGTCAAGAGAAAAAGAAAGTAGTTTTTTAAATATATCTTTGTGGGTGGCAAAACTGTTGCAATACAACAAAAACAATCTTAAACTTGAAGTCCAAAATTTCCTTGAGAGGTCTAAAATGATTTGAAATTTTTAAGATATCTTTTATTATTATTATTTTAACGTCGTTTTCCCCCAATAGCTGGGACTCAGACGGTGCCCTTCACAGGGACTTAGATTTGGCAGTGAGGAATTTCTATGCTGAATGCTCTTCCTGACGCTAACCAATGGGTTTTTCTTTTGTGAGTTTCCAAAGTTGCCCGCTCGGGGAATAGAATCCGGAATTCTTGGTTACGGTGAAGTTACACTAACCATGTATCTTAAGATGTCCTACTAGTCTCAACCTTCTAGTTCTGATTTTGTCATCTTAAGAGACATCCTGAAGAAGTGGCACACAATTTGGCATTTTGGTTACCAACACGTGGAAAGAGAAATAGAGGGGCTCCAACAACAACATTTGTACAACTGCTGGAGAAGGATACGGGACTGACGGTCGAAGAGATGGGAAATCAAATGATAGACAGGGATATTTGGCGGATGATGGTAGGTCGAGGCCAAAATGCCTCGACCTAGATAGATAGATACACNGAATTCTTTGTTACGGTGAAGTTACACTAACCATGTCTCTTAAGATGTCCTACTAGTCTCAACCTTCTAGTTCTGATTTTGTCATCTTAAGAGACATCCTGAAGAAGTGGCACACAATTTGGCATTTTGGTTGCCAACACAGGGAAAGAGAAATAGAGGGGCCCCAACAACAACATTTGTACAACTGTTGGAGAAGGATACGGGACTGACGGTCGAAGAGATGGGAAATCAAATGATAGACAGGGATATTTGGCGGATGATGGTAGGTCGAGGCATTTTGGCCTCGACCTAGATAGATAGATACACTAACCATGAAGTTACACTAACCATTAAGTCACGGCTCCTCAATCGTTTAATATATATGACAGTAAATCTTTAAATTTATAATCTTGTTTCGTAACACATTTAACCCCAGACAAAATTTTCCTTTCTTCTCTGTAAGCTCCTTCTTGTAAGTGTATGAAATAGTAAAAGCATTGTAACGTTTTGCTTTTGTGAATGATCTTTTTTCACGTGCTTATGTCTTGAGTAATATAGAAGACACGTTGTGGTTTTATAAGAAACAGGGTTTTCTCATTTAAGGACAGAAGCGGTTGGCAGGAAATTGGGATATGTACTCAAATAGTTTGCTTGCATTACAAAGTGTTTTTCAGTCCTGGAGGGTAGGCCTCCTACATGTTTAGAAACATTCAAACTTTTTTGGGGGAAACGCCCTGCCCTCCCCCCAATTCCATAAAGTAAACTAGAATAAATGATTCGCTAAAGATTAGTGTATCATTATTATTGCATATGATGAAAATATTTGAAACTTCTCAACAATACTCAATTCCCCCAAAACACGGTCTATCATCCATAAATCGCTTAAACAAGCCGTGCTATTTAGATCGACGACTGCATTGCTTTCATGCTGGAGACATTGTTTTCAGTCTCCACATTAATTGATGACGCTATCAACCATAAATGAGTAAAAGTAAGAAAATTTAATAAGAAAGTACCTTCAATATTGACGTAGAAATAAGGAATTTCCGTGTTTGCCAAAGTGTAAATTGTTGTATTAGGTGACTCAAACTTAAAGTCACAAATTTCTATTTGAATTATATGTACCGTCTTATACTGGTGTGTCTTGAATAGGTCACCGAGACTTTATTTATAAAGTCACCTGCCGAAACAATCAAATATTCCTGTTGACAAACAACAGATAAAAAGGCATGAAATCTCATTTCTATGGACACGAGAACTCACCAGATGAATCTTACGTCACTAGCGCAAAAGCCGTGCTTGTTATCAACAATATTAAGACATTTTATGTCTATCATTTTTTATAATTACATTTATAAAAATATAGATAGTTTTTCTTCCATAATGGATAAAGATCCGTGGTGTATCTCAATTAATTAACAGAGAGCACGTATTTCTTCGTATATGAGAAGGTATTGTCAGTGGAAAAAAGTATGCAGTTTGAAAAGCATATTAATCTGTATGGAATTATAAGGAATGTGAAGAAATTGTTTTTAGTGATCCCTGATCAATGAAATTAGTTACTTACATGTATCGCTGTTTAGTTTTATTCTTTAAAATCATTATCTCGTAAATAAATAAATAGATAAATAAATAAATAGATAAATAAATAAATAGATAAATAAATAAACAATCAAATAAATAAATCTCTCTATATATTCCTCTGGAGATCGACGGTGTTTACCTGAATCCAGTCCTTTTTTCGTATTGGAGTGAAATAGTAACTTATAGAGATTTTATGAGAAATACCACGGCATATACGTCAAAAAGGATAATTCAGTACAAACAGTTGTCATGTTAAAGAATTAATTGGTAGCAGAAAGTATCCATTATTATCAGCTCTTAATTAAAAAAAGTGTAATTAACGACCCGTTTTGGAAAAAATGTGCTAACATGCAAATGCCCTTGGTTCTCAACGGAAAAGAGAAGGAGAAATTTCTTAACATCGGCTCCCTATAGTGGTCAACTTTGATGCTAAAATCTATGTTCACAATGCTTGCAGTATAGCAAAGAAATTACCTTTAGTCACTCACTATCCATGTAAAGTAATCGGACATATACACAAGTCATATATACAGTTCACAAGACCTTGAGCCATCTTTTCGTCCATTTCCAGTTTCTTCCAACACTAAAACTTATTTTCAAAAAGAATGTCATTTCTCAATATCTTTAGTTTTCCCTATAAGAAAGTGTGCTTGTTGTGCTCAATATCCTTAATTTTCCCTACAAGAAAATGTGCTTGTTTTTACGTTCGTATCAACACTTTGGGTTGTATGCAAACTTAGCAGCAAAGAAAAAAATATTCCGTGTTGATTTAAGTTTTGTAATTTGAACTATCCCAAGTCTATACACTTCATGTAGAGCAGCAGTTCCAGTAGGTTTGAAGCTGGGCTCAGCAAACCTTTCAGAACACTAAATTAATATGCTTTAAGCTAGTAAAGTAAACATCCTCAGCTGATTTAGGTAGACTTCACCAACTACTAACATCATACTGTGAAACAAAGTACTTGAGACACTTTGTCTTTCACCTTAGAGTTTTTTCAGGAAGCTTATTAGACTTACCATTTACATGCTGGAAATAGAATTTGAAGTTGTCATTTCATGTCTAAATTACCCACCGTTTGAATACTAGTGGCTGACATGTTTCAAGTTGTAAGGTTTTCGATAAATTTTATGTTATCAGAAAGAGCCTATGACTTTAACAAAAGTAGGTGAGAAAGAAAATGATGACATCTGAAACTTCGTACCCCAAAATCTAAGCCTAACATCAGGGTTCATAGCGCATTCGTTCAAACACCTGTCCTTTAGCATATCATAAATAAAGTATAAGATGACCTTTTTAAACATTTTCTTCGTAGTGTTCGCTAGACTTTCAAAAGTTTATCAAAAGATAACATGCCTTTCTATTGAAGACCTTCGTCTTGATTAATATTCTTATTCATCTCACTAACCATCGTTTCTACTTTGGAGAGATCATGATCAATACATTTACTTCTCTCCCCTTTCCTTTTGGACCATCTAAAATCTTAACAAGTTGACGAGTGTTGTTCATTGACTAACTCGCCAAGTGCGCATGATAGTATATTGTTAAAACTTCGAACACTTCTTCTAATAACTTAGATGAAACTCCAATTCTAATCAAACACTTCGCTTGTAAGTTTGCTCTTCCTGATTAGAAAAACCTTAATGCATTAGTATCAATGTATTTTAAATGCCAGATACAAAAGTCTCCCTTTTTAGTTTAGTACCTCATACGATCCTTAAAATATTCCATTCTATGAAGGTCATCGTTTGTTGTTCAAGTACATATTTACACTTTCTTGAGGTTTGATTATTGGTGCAATTTTCATTTTTATGAGACTGTACATATATGTTCTGGTTGGTTCAAGAACAAATTTTATTTCTTTTTTCTGTATTTGTTATTAGTGAGAGTAATTCGTGTAGTTTATCTACATGGATGTATTTGTATTTACGCTTATTGGAGTCACCTTTTGTTTTCTTTCATGTCTTTTATCACATTTTCTCTCAATAAAATTAAGTGATAACATTTATTAAGCACCCTTTGCTCTTAGAGAGAGAATCGCACATCTTGTGTCAATTAATAGATAGCCTTTCGCGGCCATATGGAATTTAGATGTCTTTTGTTCCCTAAAATATTTTAGCGCTTTTACCAAACTCTGAAACATTTCTACCCTGCACTCTGAGTTATACAATATACTATCTCATATCTTTAACAAAACTAAATTTTTCAATTCTTTTGTCAGCAGAGAACCAAGAACATAAATGGTTGTGAATACCCTCTGATACTTGAATGTTAAAGTGACCCTCACCTTGACGTTGAGCTCGTTGGAGGAAGTTGCTTGTAGTCCCTGCTTTATTAATGATTATAAAACGTTTAAAATCTCAACATTTTCACGTTATAGCAACAGATATTGCGCAAGAGAAAAATTAAAATTAAAATTTTGGTGAATGTCGTTGGATTGGTATTTACCATTGCTATTAAACTAAATATCTTGTCTGTTTTCTTTATTCATAAAATACGACTTGGACTGCACTTTTCGTTCTTGTATTTCGGTCTAGGCAAGTGGGAAGGGAAGAGCTTTAAACAAAAATGCACCAGATTGTAAATGCAATGATTAATTTCTGAATCATGGCTTGTTTGTTTTGAGTCTATTTATTTATTTATTTTTGGAGAGCAGAAGGTGAAATACGTCAATTTTTAAGTTCATTTTAAGATATTTGTAATTGAATTAAAATATGAATTTGTCCTAATGACTGAAGATTTTTTTTATTTATCTGAGAATTATTCCAAAGTGAAAATTACTCCGAAAAACGCTAGTTTTAACAGTCATGCTTGCTACATTTCTATCGGAATATGGAAACATTTGCAATTAGGTAGTCAAGACACCATATTTCGACCAACAGAACGTAAGCTAATATAGAGCATTTTGTCTGTTATGGGTTAATTCAACATCTTAGTCCAGTTACAACAGGTGAAATATTTGGACATCCAAATGCGCTTGTCATCTGGCATACTGCTGTTTAGACAATTGAGATGGAATAATTAATTGATATGGGTATTACAAATTAGGTATTGCAAATTTCTGTAAAGACAAATCACATTAAACAAGTTTTTAAACCATTTTGTACCTGTAGATTTCACATTGTCTTAAAGAATGATGCTCTTATATGCCAGTATTTTCATACAGTGTCCGTTTCGTAGTTTTGCTATCTATTGAACTTGTTGTAAGCATTGAAGAACGATCTTGTGATATTTTTTTTATTACAAAGGTATAAGTTCTCTTGTTCAAACAGAAGGCAACGAAAATAAAAACTCCTTGAAACGCTGTAGCAAATGTTCCAACGTAGACTAAAAACGCATCTTGTGCTGCTGCTCCAACAACAGCAAATACCCAGTTGATTCCCATTACAGTCGAAACCTTTAGACAAACAATAACAGCTTTACGTATTTGTTGCAGGTTGCCGTTTGGTGAGGACAGACTCTTCGCACTTTTTTTACTTCGTCGATAGATTTTGTAAATAGACAATATCACTGACACTATGTTAAACACCAACACAGCCAATACAGGAAACACGAATGTTAACATATTGGGCCAAAAGTTTCCAACAAAGCATGTATTTTGTATGCCGTACCCAATGACTTGTTTGGTAGTAAAATCAATGATACAGCAACAAGAAATGATAAATGTAGGCAAGCCTCCTGTGAACATGGCGTAATGTCTAAATCTGCTCCCCCTAAGATTCAGTGTAACTTGCAAAGATGCTGCAAATGTTTGAACTAAATCGTAACCAATACTTGCCATTGCCATAAAAGCTGCTAGATACAACCAATGCAGGCAGATGGCAATACCAGTACACCAATTCCTTTTTGTTTTGAGTGGGAGTGTAGCAAACTGAAGAAGATGAATGATATTCAAAATAAGGCTAAGCATCATAACCAACTTGCCAGCAACCGTCTGCAATTCCTTGATGGAAAAATAGACTGTTAGTAATAAAATAAGGCAAAGAGCACTTAAAATGTTCCCAGAAATACTGATTTTTTTTTCTATATCTTCATCCACCAATTCACTTTTTGTTTGCATTTTTGTCATCGGTAAAGCGTTACAGAATAAAGTACTTTCATTGAAAAGTCCACCCGAAGCAGTACAATTAATCCTTGCTCTTTGAGTATATTTTGATAAGACGGAATGCTGGAGCGACGAAAACAAGTCTGCTATGGTACAGACACTACGGCGATTCCGTTTTCTTGAGAGTTCTCCCTTTATTTTATTTCCTGTTTTGTTAGTCGGCTGAAGAGGGGGAGTAATGATTTCTGGAGGATACACGATGCATCCCTGTAGAAATAATATTTTCTCTTCCAGTTCTGCTACCTGTTGACAAAATTCGGTTATATTAAATGGTTTTATTGCTGCTTGCAGCAAAAATTGGTTAACCAGATCGTTGGTAATTTTGTCAACTTCATTATCTTGCCCTTGATCTATGGTCACTAATGGAAGTACACTGTTTCCACAGGGAAGAGAACCATTGTTGATATTAAGTGTACTGATGAGGCAATCAATTTGAGCTACCAAGGTAATGTAAAAAAAGATTCGATTCATGCTCCCGACAGTAAGTAGTAAGTTACGTTTTTAATAGCTGATATTCCGTTTAACTAACTTCGCAAATCATAATTAAAGAACTTTTTTGTGAAAACATGCTAATTTATATAGGCATTTGTAAAGTACAGACGGTAAGTTTTATAGTATTAAGTCTTTTCAGTTAGGGCTTACCATAATAGAAGGCGTCTTTAATAATACGGTCATCTTTTTACTTATTAACAATTCAATAAAACCGCTTCATAGCACGCTTTGTTTAATTTACGTTTAATGAAATGAGTTTACTTGTAGTATTTATAGGCGTATTACTCTGGAACAAACCTCTAAGCTTTTCACACTATGGCGACATATTGTAAACTAAACTGACCTATTATAAGCCAAACGGATATATTAAATTAAGATTGAATGGCTTCAATTTTAACACCTTTCAACTTTTTGACAAGAACTTTGACCTTCTTTAACTTAGCACATTGCCAGTTTATTCACCTCGTGAAATCCGAATCTCAATAGCGGGTTTTTTATTTGGTAAATAGAAACTTGCCCTTTTGTTTCTGTTGATCTGAGATGAATGATCATCAGTGGTATGAATGTTATAGTGGTGCAATGTAAATGCTAAAAACTAGAAAATTTAGCAAACATATGACACCTATTGACTGGATTTTCTTAAAATTGAATGAATCTAGATCGTGTGTTACCTTCATTTGGGTTTATTTTGCTTGTGCATTATTCAGTCGCTTTATTCGTGGGAGTGGGGTGACTGTTTTTTCTTATACTTATATTATGTCAGTTATCAGTAAGGTTTCAAACACTATAATTCTAATTTCAACCTTGTCTCTCTCTGTCTTTTTCTTTCTGTCTCTCCTTCTCCCGGTCTTTCTGGCTCTGTCTGTCTGCCTGTCTGTCTGTCTGCTCTCTCTCTCTCTCTCTCTCTCTCTCTCTCTCTCTCTCTCTCTCTCTCTCTCTCTCTCCCTCTGTGTGTGTTTGTGTGTGTGTCCCTTCTGACGTCTAACTCTAAATACTAGATCTCGAAAGGTCTGGGAACCAGTGGATGCCACAAAACTTTGTTTTCAGCTATTTATATCACCTTGTTGTTAAATACTTGCTTTACCTGGTCCTTCTTCTAAACTGCTTTTTATAAACTAGTCTTCTTCACCATCTCGCCATCTTCCCTTCTAGTCAAAACTATGTTAACTAGGTTAATGTTTCTTAAAAAATGCTCAGGGAACCTTATCTCTTAATTTCTTTTTATAAAGATACGCTTTTTAAAGCTCCTTTCTATTTCCGCTAATTTTACCTCACCAGATTTTATGGGTCAGTTCACATAAGTGAAAAAAAAGATTCTAATTGGTACAAAGGGAACGAAAAGGAAACAAAAGCAAGAAAATGGAAAGAAAAGCCTCAGCCGGTTAATACCGTAACCACAAGAAGAACAAGATAAAGACTCATTGAACTAGCTAAGGCCAGGAGGAAAACAGGGAAGAGTTATTTAATCCCTGTATCGCCTTGTAGGGGGTGTATGGGGGGGATCAGATGGAGTAATATCCAGTGGCAACCATGATCAGCTGTCCTACGGGTGATGGACCCACTGGTCTCTTGAAGTCAACCAACTCTCATGCCTGGCTCCAAGTAGCTACATTGTGAGGGGCAGCGGCCACACCCCTGTACATCGCTTCAGCTGGTGGACTTAACGACACGAGGCATTGTAAAAACAACTGGTTACAATTCCCAGATTAGACAATGTATTGGATATCAAGGTCTTGAATCAGCTATTTTGTCTGTTCAACACTCAGACAACTTGCCTATTTTTGTCTTGATTGAATTTCAAGAGCGTGGATCTAATGACAGTGAAACTAAAGGTGATGCAAATAAGACTTCCTTTGAACCGTGATCAACAGCAATGGACTATGTAGATATTAGACCAGCTTAACAATCATTCCCGTTTTCAAACGTGCCACAATGGTTTAACTAATGTGAACTAATTCAATTATACAATGTCATCAAATATTTTCCATCTGACCTTCAAATATCAGGTTGGCTTCATCTGGGTTAAGTGCTTCTCATGGTAGGGAAGTTTTTCTTGTCTTAGTTGGCAACCCTTCTCGAAATGTTATCAAAACAAAAACAACGGTGGTGTTACCACCTCACCATCGACCCTGCTGTCTGCTGTCGCTCCTTGTAATACTCCCTCCATTACTATAGAGCTCAGTTAGCTCAATTATTTCAATAGCAATTTTAATTAAACAAATGAGTCCCTGTATCCAGACGAATTTCAGTAGTCTGGGCTGTGAAGAATCTCTGAACCCAAGACTGACACCATATGGGACGGTGTAGACATGAGATGTTGTTGCACTGGTTCTGCACAGACCCTGGAAAATCTCTAATCTTCAAAAACCACTCTCTTTTTAGGTATTATTAATGCAAGAGGTATTCGTTTCAATTAATATTTTGTGAAAGTTTTCTTTATTCTGTCCTCATATTTCATCAGGTAATAAAACAAGCCTCAGTCAGTGTTAGCATTAGGGATCATCAAATTTACTCCTATTTACTTTTGTTTGCTTCTAGACTGTAAACTCATATTCGTGGTCTTGCTATCTATCTTTGAAAAGATCTTTCAGAGTACAATAACTCGAACCTAAAGGCATACTTGTCATGTGTTTGGATTTTCTCTTCTTTAAACCACTTGTTACCTATTTTCCTATAACGATTTTTCTTTTTTGGTTCTTGCTTAGTTATTAAGTTTATATCAGACTCCATCGATAAGACTTTGGACAATCATCACACTGTAACTTAAGTGTCTTTGTAGACTCCAACGCTCATCATTTCTTTTTGCATCGATAGAGTACTTGCTAGTTAATTGGAGACTCATTAACGTTTAGTTGTTTATCACAGTTTAGTATTAACTAGAAAAAACAGATTCAGTGACAGCGGGCAGTCATATTAGAAGAGGCTTTTAAAAAGCTTTTATAAGTGCTAGTGCTACTGATAATTGATGAGAAAGGAACAAAATTGTTAATAATTAACCAGGTTATTGTTTACGGAAAGCCCACCAATGTTCATAGCACTGAATTGAATCCTAAAGCATGATATTAACATTAGTATTCGCAGGATATTTTTTTAAATAAAGTGGTAGCTGCAGCATTGATAGGGTACTGGGCAATATCTGATAGAGTTTTGGTAGTAAAGATAAGAGAACGGCCATTTAACGTATGCATTATACAGGTTTATTCACCGATGGGAAGACACACATATGACGGCAGGAGGTGACAGCCTACGGGAAGTCTCCAACCTGACAAAGACATGCATGATATCACTTCTAATAACAAAAAGATACATCCATGTAGGATGTTTGAATGTAAGAACCATGTACGCTACCGGGAAAACTGCAATAATAGCAAAGGAAATGAGGAAATACCATCTACAGATACTTGGCATAAGCGAAGCAAGATAGACTGGTTTCGGAGAAGTGAAGGTCAACACTGGAGACTCGGAACTGTATTCTGGGTCAGATGAAAAACATCATAGAGGTGTTGGAATCACGTTGAGACTTGAGACTAGGAATAGAAGACCTAATCAAGTGAAATCCAGTGAATGAAAGGATCATTAGTGCTAGATTCAACTCAAAATATGTAAGCATGACATGCTGATCGTTATGGGAGACGCAAATCCCAAAGTTGGTTGTAACAACAAAAACCATGAGAAAGTTTTAGGGAAAGAAGGCTTAGGCATCATGAATGAGAATGGTGAAAGACTTATTTTGTTACGTGAAGAAAACGATCTTGTGATTGGAGGCACATGCTTTCACAAATATACATAGACCTCACCAAACAACAGAGACAAAAACCAAGTTGATCACTTCATCATCAATGGAAGATACAGGAGGTCTCTTGCTGATGTACGAGCCATGAGGGGTGCAGATGCTGGAACTGACCATAACCTTGTGGTCGGCAAAGTGAAGCTTAGACTTTCAAGACACAAACTCAAGAACACCAGCAGAAGGGCAACATTCGACACTGCACTTTTGAAACAAAAAGAACTCCAAAAGCAATTCACAGTAGAGTTGAAAAACAAGTTTGAAGCACGGGAGGAGAGCATGGAAACAGCCATAGAAGAGGCAAACATACAAAAAGAATGGAAAAATTTTACCACAATCTACACGGAGACAGAAAAAAACATCCTGGGTAGGAAAAGGAAGGAGCGGCTTCAGGTTCATCGTTTCTGTGTCAGTGTCGTTAGATTTATCATTACTGAAAATGGACGGGCTTTGCATTGTTGTAAACAGCGTACACTGGACAATGACTGAAAAAATGTTACATTAATAATTGCCCTGTTTATGTATGACGATGCATATTTACTGCAATTTCACTATCGGGAAAACCATTCTTAGATAAGAAGGTAAGATGATCCTAAGTCACCGAGTAGATATCGAGTTGTACTGAAAAATTTGTGACCATAACTTCAGCAATAGGTACATGTTTGCATCAGCTTTTTAACATTCCAACTATAACATTAAATATGTGACGTTCTTCTACATTTGTAGTTTCATCGACAGTGATCCTGATGGAATTTAATTTTCATTAGTTCATCTAGCAGGTCTTCAGGTAATTCATTTTCAGCGTGCTTTCGTAAGGTAACCGGAACCTTGCCCCTCACGGAAGTCGTAAAACATCGAACTTTTGCAAGTCTGCATCATGGGATGTTTCGGATAGTAATCCTTCGCAAAGCCTTTTGATCAGGTCCACGTACTTTTGGCCTCTTCACACTTTTCCCAAAGCCGTCTTTAAGCTGAGTTTGACTTGATGTCCTTTCTATTTCGAGTTGTGGGTCTTCCTTTTTCTTTGGACTACCTATGTTGCTTTACTTAAGCCATTTGTCACGTCTCCAAGCTATATCCACTAATTTAACAGTGAATTATATATTATCGTTTGCTAAGCCAAGCTGCTGGATCATTCTTCGCTAAAAATCGTTTCCTGCTATCTCCTTTTATCTTCTGTTGACGATTTCCAAGTTCACTGACTCTAAATGTCGTAAGACTCGCTCAGGCCAGAGAGCAACTGAGATATGTGCCTAACAGCCACACAGATGGCGCCATGCCCCACAAAACAAGTAATTGAACCATGTCATAAAATTGAAAAGCTATTAGAAACTACGGACCGTGCCACTCCGGACAAAGAAAAAAACCCAGTGAAGTTGTAAAAGTTCAACGATGTTAAATGCCATCAACTTACACAATTCAAAGGAAAAGGCAGAACTGCTTTTTTAGAGTACACGCAACCAGAAAATTACAATTACAAAGCTCAAATATTTGAAAAATCTACTAGTGATAAAATTTTTCTAGTGATGGGAAAAAACTGAATATAAAAAATATCTTTTATCAAAAAAAAGATTTTTCAGATACCTACCAATAAACGAAACACTATGAAACAAAAAAAATTGTTCCTGGGTTCTAAAATACTATTCCCGGTGGATCAAGGCACAAACGAGACAGAAAACAGGTTCTTTTTAATTTCACTTTTATTCCACAGAAGTTCGCTTTCTGTGGAATAAAAGTGAAATTACATAATCAGCAAAATAGGGAATTAACAAACTTCCGAGATTTTCTTGTGTATGTCATGGTGCAAACAAATAACAACAAATACGACTAATTAAAAGGTGGACGACTCAAATGAGCAAAAAGGATTATCTATCTTTGTTTATCAAGGCTAATAGGACCCGAACCCCTGATTAGTTTTCCAAGATGTCATAACGGGATTAAACCATTATGCAGATGCTTTCTGCTCCGTATTTGGTACTTTCATCCGGACCTGCAGGAAAGTGTCTTGGAAACATCAACTCAGGTGAACATAGCCTACAATGCCCATTTCAGAACGTCGATCGGGGCACTACTCGTCGTCTGGGAGCATTTGGAAGAAGACACCAAGGTAAGATTATGATTCGTAGCTACTGAAACCTTAAATATTTTATCATGGAGCTGTGCTCCAATTGGATGTTAGATACTCTTCGCCGGATTAATCTGCATACTGTACATGGGCATGCGTATAACTTAAGTATACGTACAACAAGCCATGCAACTGATGTTTCATCCCGTCACCTTCACTATGTAGATATAGATTGTCCTTGAACCACTTTGCATTACTTCCCGAACCTCTGTTCCTGTAATGTCATGTACTAGTTGTTCCAATCGGTATGAAAACAAGTATATTGAACGAGTTTTAGTAAGCTTACACACCCTTCTCATTGACAAACCTCGTGGTCATTAAGTGCGAAACCACTTGTAATGACAATCAATGTGTGCCCTTTATATATGAAAAGCAGGTTAACGTATCACCAACGGGGGTCCATTACCCTAACAGCGTTAGAGGGGGGCGGCTGCTTTTATCCCTGCAAAAGGTTGTGAAATCAAATTTTAGCTTTTGTAAGTACTTAGCCCAAGTCTTTAAGTCGGCAACAAACATAAGAACCGCTGGGATATGAGCCCCAGACTTTCCGTTTAGCAACTTGATGGACCAAGTGAGCGACTAACCACTTTTGGTCATGTGTTGTCTTTTTCGTGCAACAAAGTGCTTATTTCTGCTTCCAGGATGGTACAGCAGGAAGAAGAGAGCCATTAAGGGTGCTGTACCGTGCATTTGGAGAGAACCAACATATCATCATGATGACTGGTATTCCTGTGTGGTCTATCCAAAAACATGGCGAGCTGAAAAAAAGCAGTCGACATTCCCGCATATTACCTCCACAATCACTCCAGTTTCCACTTATCCGAAATTCCAGTACTAGCTCAACTTAGGAAGGAAGGAGGTGCTGATGAGGCCACGTCAAATTTAAGCACGCAGGGTTCCGATGATTCCTTCACCGCAGACTGTGGAACGTCCAACGGGCAGCTGTACTATCCCAATCAACAAGACCATAACGATTTGACAAGAGGTCTTGATTTAGCCAAATCGAATGCTGAGCTCCTGACGTCCAGACTGAAGGAAAAGTATCGACGATAGTGTTTTAGTTTCCCGTCAACACAAGCCCCGTCACATGCTTCTACCTTACAGGAAAAAGGCTTTTACTATAGCAGTGACATATCTGGGTTGTTAGGGCCAATAGGCATACCTTGCGGGGGAGAGGAGTAGGGACTCGACACAGGCAGTTCTTCCAAAGGGCTGAAAACTGTACTGGTGCACAACGGGAATACTTACTCATCGCTTCTTTTAGCTCATGCAGTACACATGAAGAACCACAGTAATGTAAAAATTCTCTCATCAATTACGAGCAGTGCGGTTGGTAACCTATCAATGAGTTTAGGAAGGTGTGTACCTCACAGGCCTTCAATGTGTGTCCATAAAGTATCTCTGCTACCCATGCCCATGGAACAGTAAAGACACTGCTGAGCCCTTCCGTAAGCGACAAAGAGAAGGGCGAAGAGATTATAATGCAGGAGAGAAAAACAGTAAAAAGCCACCTTTGGTAGACTAACAAAAGATCCTAATATCCCCCCCCCTCCCAACTGAACATTAAGTTGAGCCTCACGACTTTTCAAAGTTTGTCAAGCATCTTGACCTGGAATCTCGCGTAGTCCACTTTCCGAAAGGATTTTCCCACGATTGTCTGAAGCAAAACTCAACGCTAGAGAGTTCGACGGGCCCCAAATTAGGCACAGCGTGACATTAACACGTTCCTAGGCTGCTGAAGCGCAAAGAAAAGTCTGTATGGAAGACCTTTGCTGAGGTTGTCCAGGGGGTTAGGAAACAGCGGGGTAAACATTTAAGAGGAACTCGTAGACAATTTCATCGAAGATTAGAGGAAAATTGGCTACTGGACGTCACCAAAAGTACATGTTCTCCATGCTCATCCCAGAAATTTCAAGAACATGGCAGCATACCTCGAGGTTCAGCGAAAAAGGTTCCATCAAGCCAAGGCCCATATAATGAGAATATGATGGGAGACTATGTCTGGGGGCTCATTCGTGAAAGCGACAAATACTGCAAAGCGAAATCTCGCATAGTGATCCTCATGTCACCATTCATAATTTAATATTAAAAATTTAACGTCATTTATCATCCATGGGTGTTCCGAGGCCTGACTGATTAAGCGCCGTCCGACGTGCTTACAATTCACTTTGTATGTTATCACATACACCTATACCTGCGACTCTATGTAATTTCTTATGCGATTTCAAACTTTTTTTGAAAAAAATTGGCATTTCACTGGTGATATTTGAAAAACGAAGCGGGGAATTCAAAAATAATACTCGGATATCAGGAATACAAACTTTGTTACATTGTTTTAATTACTGAATTAGAGTTCAAATCCAAGCAAATTAAAGGTGATTTCCAGCAAAGATACCGGTCCTATTTTACGTGTAGTGGGCCAGCAGTCAGTGTTAGAATATACAAACGTAAGGAAAAAAACTGTGGAGGTCAAGAAACCAGAATTTATTACAACCAAAAGTGTCACTGGAAGATCCCTGTTCAAAACATTCCTGTCAGCTATTAAACAACCGCGAGAATTGCACCAAATGATCTTACTGCTTGCTGCTTTCAAAGAATAGTGAAAAAAAGATACTTGTGTCACAACCAGGTTGTCTTTGTATTTACAATCCATTAAATGAAATTTATTACGGCAATTCAAATGTTAATTGATCAAGGAACGAAGAAGGGAGGGTAAAGTTACCTTCATTACAATTCAAATATACAACTTACAACGAAAACGTGACTAAGACAAATCCCGGAAATGACTGCAATTCTTACTATAAAAGCTATTAACGAAAGCCTCGGTCACCAAATATATAGTTATCGGCATTATTAGGACTATAAAATGTATGATATCATTTCAGATATCTTTCCTGGATAAAGACACATTCAACGTCAATATTATCGTTGTCTCCTCTATTCCCTTGAAATTGGTTTAACACCATCCACTTTTCGCTCCAAGATCACTGTTTCATTTCGGCTTTCATTCATCGATGTAGCTATTTACCTAACAACATCCACCTTTCGCTTCTTTAGAGTTAATTGTATTCCCCTTGTTCAGGTTAATCGTATTAGTGTAATTCGCATCAGGTTTCATTTGCTTGTCAAGGTGTCTTTCCATTTTAAGTAGTCTCTCTACGGAAGCAATAAAAGCACTATCTACATTAAGTGCCTCTTTTGCACTGGTTTCAAAGAAAGGAATGTTCCCATTGTTTTTACACCAAGATTCAACATGTTCACTCCTAACTTCTCGAGAATTCAAGTCCGCTTTGTTACCAATGGCAACAAACGGAAAATAATCCTTGTCTTTGATGTCCGCGTAGTACAGAAACTCTCGTTTCCAGGAATCTAAGTTCAGAAAGGACTCGTTGTCATCAACTGCGTACACCAATAAGCAAATATCAGAACCACGATAAAAGGGTGTCCGCAAGCTTCTGAAGCGTTCTTGTCCTGCAGTGTCCCAGATTTGTAAAGTATACGTTTCATTATGCACCTTGACATCTTTGTTTAAAAATTCTACACCAATTGTATGAAATGATTGAGCATCAAATTTATTATTAACAAATCGGTTCATGAGAGCACTTTTACCAACTGCTCCATCACCAAGAATAATGACCTTGAGAAAATTAGGTTTTGTGCCCATGACAATTGATCCTGCCTTTAAAGTAGGCTCATGGTTTCTAGGAAAAAGACAAATCAAAATTGATACAATCAAATTTTGTTCTAGATTGTCCTTCATGTAGCGGGTGGGAATGAACATATTTGTGTTTTTAATATAGCCCGATAGGGAGAGGCAACTACACCACTAAGTTTAAAGGCTATGGTTTGGGGGCATTCTTATCTCCACAGTGGCTTAGCAGGGCAAAGATTTCAATAGCTGATGCTTCTTCAGCCTATAATTACTCTCAAATTGGACTAAAATTCCCAAGTTTGAAGGGGAAAAAATGCTGCAGCATATATCAAAGATGTTAAATTTACCAGAAAACTATATTCATGTTGACAAAAAAAAAGATCACCAGTTCATTAGTGCACTGACTACCCACCAGAAGCTGAACAGAGGAACAAACACACTTTTGGAATAAGAGTGAGTGAAAATGTCAATTTGCAAGACATTCAGTGTTGAAACTGGGCTCAAAAACCTTCCTAAGCCCCCCCCCAAAAAAAAGCCATTCATTGAATACTATAGCTCTTTACTTATAAGCAATACAGCTTTCCGATTGTGGGTCAAAGAAATGGTAGCTTCTTCCAGGCATGGTTTGGCAAGTTCAAATTCTACTTTCCAGGTCTTCCCAGGTGTTGACCTTCTGAAAAATAAAGCCTCGAGGTACTTTTTCAAAATGTCCTCAGTGTCATCAAATCACGAATTTTCATATCTTGAAACAAAAAATTTCCTTTTTAGCTCCATACTGAAATCAAGTGCCTACATAAGTCAAGAACATTTTAAACTTTTTTGCATTGCATGGTGTGCCATCTGAAAAAACAATGGCAGCTGTTCTTGTTGAAAACATAAAGGATTTCAGAAGCTTCTGTGGTTCACAATGAACCACATAAACAAACTAAGTATCATGTTTTACACCATCAGAAAAACAGAAGGGTTTGAGGTCCACTGAATACAAAGTGCAGCAGTGCTCTGTCCAGTCAATTTAGTGTAATTGTAAAACTATAATCTTCAGAGTTTCTAAGAAATATTGCAGAATTGTCTGCAAAATTCTCCTCTTTGTTTTGAGACAGCTTGTTCTGCGTTATGCAGTGTACACATGCAAAGTTAAAACAACAGTGACATCAAAAAATAATTCTACAGACTCAACAACACCCATACTTCAAGAAATTAATTCTCTTCTGTAATTGTATCTCCAAGAATGACCTTACTGGCTCTCCTCCTACGTGCATTCTATGCATAAAAACCAATAATAACATGTATGGTAAAAATAATCCATTTAATTTATATATGGTCTCCCATCAATAGCTGCTTCTTATATCAAAGGCATTCCATCAAGTGGAACCAACACAAACAGTGCTTTTGACTCTTCAAATAGCAGTTAATGCATCAATTATGATGATGAAAACTCTATTTCAAAAAATCTTACATAAAATTTCAGTGATTGCAGATAAAAAGGGCTTACTATTCTCCCAGAGTATAAAAAAGTAATTCCTTTTGCTTGTGAACTACTAACAAACCAACTCTCAGACTTTTTCACCAAAGAATAATCAAGGGTGCTTATCATCATAAAAAAACACAACATTTGCTGAACAATACTTGTATCCAAGGCTTTATATATATATGTTTAGCTGACAATTGTGAAAACATGGGACTGGGAGTTCTAAACTAACTTTTGCTGATTATTTGTTATTCACCATATGATAGCTAATAATGTGTATGCGTGTGTGCATGCATGTGTCTTTACATTTTCCTGTGCCAATGAGGGCCACTTAAAAACAATTTGTAACCCACCATCACCAAATTCCTTGAAAAAAGATTTTGTTAACTTATTAAGCATTGAAAATTGGTCCAAAACTTCAAATGTCGGGGTAAGGGCAACCTTTTCTTGATATCAAAAGTCTGGCAACATCTTAGCTTCTACATGTCCAATACTCCTGAAAATTGACACCAAACTATACTTAAGAGTGACAAAGCCAAAAATTAAGGTCAAAATTGTGTACATGTAGTTTTTTATCCTTTACTTTGAAAAGAATGTCACAAGACATGAAATTTAATACCTGACAAACACTCTGTATAAAACTCCAAATTTCTTAAGGAGCCTAACTTAAAATGAAAAGAGAACTTGCTACATGCAAGTCAATAACGCATGCCATAATCTTACTTGTTTTTACAAGATGTCTTTAAGATATAATAGCTTGAATATAACCCATTTTTGAAACAAAAATTAAATGGATATGGAGTGCATTGGCAATGGAAGAGAGGTTGGGGGTGTTCAGTATCTCTTTAATGCAAAATGTATTTTATATCCAGGGGCTTAGGCTCCATGATGTTACTGTAATACCATCAATGAAACAAGTGCTCTTATGTGAATTATGTTAATGTTCACACTTCAGTGTCTCTTTAATGCAAAATGAAACTTATATCCAGGGGCTTAGGCTCCATGATGTTACTGTAATACCATCAATGAAACAAGTGCTCTTATGTAAGTAAACATACTTACTAACCCAACACCTCCAAATACCCATTCCCACAAAGCCTCCTCCATGTGCAGTCACAAATACAAATTTAACACTGCCTGAACAAACACCCGCAAAATCATCTACACCAAATCTTGTGTCCACAACCACCTACATATACAACTACAACCACAAAGCCATCTCTGCAAAAAATCAAATCCACAAAGCCCTGTCTACAGAAAACATCACTCATAAAACCAATCACAAGTCCAGTCAAAAAAACACAAAATTGTTCACAAAAAATACAGCACACAAATAAAAAAGCAGTTGAATCCACACACATATGCACACATCCACAAAAACATACAATAACACATGCAACATCTGTATTCACAATTTTCAAATTTTTTTTAGGTATTAAACTTTTTCAATTTATTTCACTTTTTTACCTTTTAATGAAAATTTTTAATATTGAATTAGGAAATAGGGACACAGAAATTAAATTTGGGAGGATGAGGGACTCCACTACTAGTTTTAGTTTAGCAGGGATATTTTTATATATTACTAACAACCTTTTTCCGCTGTTTATTTCTGTTAGCATTTTTAATCTTAATCACTGGTCTTCCAAAGATGTCATCTCCCAATACAAGCTAAGGCGTAGTTTACGGAGTCAGTTCCTAAAGAGAAGGCTAAGAGTACAAAATCAAAAGTACAGGTCAAGTTGCTTTGTGTTATGGCTGATGCTCTCCTTTCTTGTCATTGTCACTTACAATGACAGGAAATGTGAGAAAACCAAGCCCCTCCACAACCTTGAATGTTACCAGAACAAAGAATTGTTTACATGTGAATGC
>RDPX01000026.1:903913-940990 GCA_003991215.1 Morbakka virulenta
CTTATGTGAATTATGTTAATGTTCACACTTCAGTGTCTCTTTAATGCAAAATGAAACTTATATCCAGGGGCTTAGGCTCCATGATGTTACTGTCATACCATCAATGAAACAAGTGCTCTTATGTGAATTATGTTAATGTTCACACTTCAGTGTCTCTTTAATGCAAAATGAAACTTATATCCAGGGGCTTAGGCTCCATGATGTTACTGTAATACCATCAAAGAAACAAGTGCTCTTATGTGAATTATGTTAATGTTCCCATTTAGTAGTTTGATCCCTCAGTCTATTATTATTCAATGTTATTTTCCACCAGTGCAATAGTTATTTCAATTTCATTTGATTTACTTAGTTTAACTATTCTTGGGCTTGAAAAGACCTCTCCATCTTCAATGATAAAGGGTTGATTAGATGTGCCTGATAACAACAAACTGTGATGAAAGAATTTTGTGCTGTATTTTTTGAAAAGCAGTCAAAAACGTCCTATTGGGGTCATTAATGATTCACCTGGTATAAATTTGAAATCACCCTGACATGCAAAAGCATTACATTATTTGTTAGTAATGATCATTTGAATAGCTTTCTTAAGCTAGATTTGACAAACTTTTCTCCCAGAGCAAGAGTTTAGATCAAAATTGTGCCACTTATGAAGAGGTGTTTGGATGGCAAAATTTCCAAAGAGGAATGTCATAAACTGAGATATATGAAGATATCTTTCCTTAAAATATATTCATGATGTGGAAAGTGAATCCTGGGATATTTTTTACTGGAGATCTGGATTCTCTATGATACATAACAATGCCAAAACGTGCAAGAACCATGAACAAATGTTGCTGAAATGCTATGGTATACTATGGAAGAAATGCTGTGATTCATTTAGAAAATGAACATATGTTAAATATAAGAAAATTTCTGTCTCTGCAACAAAGCTGTGAATTACCCCAAGCAAATTCATGATAATTCATTGTCCATTTCCACATTGCTGAAGCATGACTTATGTTTCCCCAATATTTTGTATGCACTTGTAGGATCTTTGGGCAAGTATTTTGGGCATGGCACTACACCATGTAATAATCCCACTCACTTGCTTCAATTTTTAGTGTATACATTGGGAGCACCCAAAAGTTACTATCCATTGTTTCAACAGTTTTGTTTCAGAAATCTTATTATGACTGGGAAAATGTTTGGCCAATATTCTAGATCCAATTAATATGTTTTCATAATATCATTTCAATTTTATGATTCTGCTTTTACTGTCTGGTGCATTCCTGGATTTGTGACAAAATAATGCATGAACTTTATGTATATTGTTTCACAAGAATTGACCTACTGTACATCAACATTTTGGTGCTGTCATTAAGGTTGTCTTGCAAATACACCAACACACTGGTTCATGGAAATTTAACATTAAGTAAAGTGGATATTTTCTTTGTAATAATTATATCTTACTAGAAATATCTCTATTACAACAGTAATATTAAACTAGACCTTTTTATTACATTGCTCTTTTTTTCTGTTTGCAATGAATACACCTTGTTTTTATAGAAACTGGGTCATTTCTTCACTTTGGGTTACAGCTTCCCTTTAATCTTGTAGCAATGAATCAAGGTCTTCAAAAAAACTCATCAAACGTACACCTTTGACGGGCAACAGAAAACTTACATGTTGAATATTGTCAAGAAGAAAGTAACCACTGCCTTGAAACTCAATGACTGAGCTCTGAAAGTAATGATGATCATAATGATGATAATAACAGCAATGCTGATAGCCAGTTGCAACCAAAGGCTGATGACCTTGATCTCCTTATAGCTAAGATAGAAGGGTCTTGAAGCCCCAAATAATTGACAGAAAATCTAACTTTGGACTGTAACTCCTCAGTCATGGTCAATATGCACTGCACTTAAAGAATTTGGTATTTCTCATATTACTGTCCAGAAAGCAATAACAGTGTAAGAAAAGAAAGGAATTCTGGCATTCAGTTATTCTAGATAAGATGCTGATATTAAATTGTGTTTCTAAACATTTTGATTTCTTCTCCCAAAAAGGTTCATTATTTCTGGAGCAATGGGTACTTATTCTGTATGTTTGCACATACCACAGAAACATAAAGCTGATGTTTGATGTTAAATTTAGATAAAACTCACCCTAAACTTATAGTCTGTGATTGTAACTGTAACTTCCGCTTGGTTCATCATTGTTAGTCTTGCTCTGGAGTGTCGGCTCTTCAAACACTTGACACCTCATTTTTGGGCAGCTGTTGAAGATGAGTGTTACGGTAAGGGCAAGACCATTATCAGCCAGTTGGAAAGATTGACATGGGCATTATCATCTTCAGTCAATGGCTCTCAGTAAAATATGAGAACTCCTTGCTAGTCACTTTCTGTAGGTGAGTATACTTTCCTGTTATGCAAAGAGCTTAATTCCATCATTTACTGCTAGAACATTGCAAAAGCTCAAGTAAAGTACCTCACAAAAATAAATGAAAAGTTAATTGAGTAAGAAGCTACCACTGCAATTCACAATCTTGTACCTTGTATCCTGTGGTCATATATTTAAACATTGATGGTAAACTGCAATCTTCTCCAATCTGTTCCTTGTCTGATGATCTTCTTCATGATCAAAGTTTAGTCTGGAAGATTGGTGACATTTCATACATGAAGCCAACATTGAATGATATTAGAAAACTAGATTACTTCTCTGATGACTCTGCAGCAGGGTTGAATAATTATAAACACTTTCTTGACTTGTGCCAACATTTTATTGTTTTGGTATTATATGTGTGTGGAAGTTTTTGCCACCAGTCAAGGGAAATCAGTGTGTGATATGATAGGTTGGAACTGTTAAACACATTCTAGAAAGCCAAGTTCCCAATGACCATCCCATGATCAAACCCTAACAACAGCTGATAAATTTAAATTATGCCATGGGCAACTGAAAGGAATTAATTCTATATTTATCGACAACAAGACAAATCTTAAATGTGAGGTAGTCTTTGCAGTCATGTTCAGCCACTGGTAGGAAAGTACCATGTGTAAGAATCTCAGATCATGCCAGGCCTCTCTTGGTGTCAAGGATAACAACCAAGGGCATCAGAAGACAAAGTACACGCTTGACTTCAGTGTTCAAGTTGTGTCATTTAAGCAGTTATAAACTTAAGCCCTTTGTGTCTGTGGTATGTAGATATGATAAAAGGAAATGGGTTTCAATTTCAACGAAGGTTGATATTGACAATGAAGACAATCTTAAGATACATATCTTCAGTGAAGCCCATTAGATTTAATCTGATTTTTACTTTAAAAACTTAATTTTCAAAATTGCACCAATATAACTTTGGAGAACCACTAGAAACAAACTCAATTTCAGGGCTGCAACAAGTAATGTTGTGTTGTTTTTAATTGCTAAAAAAATATTGTCAAGAAAATCTATACTCAGCAAACAATGCATTTTCATACATACATATACATACAATTGGTTCTTTTTTATTATCGTGCAGGTCTTGAAACATCCCCCATGGTGGTGGGCTTCCCTCCAGATGTCTGGCTAGCTGCACACATGGCATACCTCACACTAGATTTCCAGGTGGCTCTATCCATGGGGTCACTTGAACCAAGGCCCCAGCCAGAGATGTCATCCTTCAGACCATCGTGTCATGTCTTCCTTGGTTGCCCAGGTCACCGATGGTCCATCCACAGGTAAGTCTACTGCCTGCTTGATTGTGCCACTAGATCGCTGGACATGGCCATACCAGAGTAGATACCTTTCCCTCATAGTGTACATTATGTCGGCTAAACCTAGCTTGTTTGCACCTGGTCATGTCTGATACTACATATTCACCTAACCATTGCCCTATCATTACACTGCATGTGCAATAAGTCACTCTTGGTCATGGGCCATGTTTTGCTGCAATACAACATGACACTACATATACAAGTATTGTATACTTTCCCGCATGTCCTCAGTGTCAGATGTCTTGATGACAGGATTGGGAGAAGCTCGTTGAACTTGTTCCAAGCAGTCTTTATACAAGTGATTGAGGCAAGTGAACAGCCACCTGCTGCAGAGGGTGTATTACTAAGGTAGCAGAAAGTAGACACTACCTCATGCACATCAGAGCCAACAGAAACTGATTGCTGGGTTCTGCTGTGCACAGGTCATGCCTTGCATCTGCATCTTTTGCATAAAAATTTGGGGTCCACATTTATCTTCTTCAGTCCACTGCACCTTTTGTGCACCCAGTATTTGCACCCACAGCACAAAATGCTGTTCTTACCAACACCAGAAAAGCACACCGCACAGGGATATTTGCCCAACCTCTTCAATATGTTCAAACCAGGGCCACAAATCAT
Organism: Morbakka virulenta; assembly: GCA_003991215.1. Classification (NCBI taxonomy): domain Eukaryota; kingdom Metazoa; phylum Cnidaria; class Cubozoa; order Carybdeida; family Carukiidae; genus Morbakka; species Morbakka virulenta. The sequence goes on from RDPX01000026.1 coordinate 908,257, forward strand.
GATCTTGGTCTTCCCAACATTTACTCTGAGTCTTTTCCTTTCCATTTTATCTTTCCAGATAAGTAGACATCTGGTACACTCCTCTCTGCTACAATAATGAGGTCATCAGCATACTGGTTCTCCCATGGAACACCCAAACCGAACTCTTTTGACAGTGCCTCTAATACCACTATGAACAGAAGGGGACTCAGTAATAAGCCCTGATGCACCCCAACTTCAAATTCAGAGGTGTAACCATTTCCAATGCAGGCCCTGCTCCTTGCATTGTTGTATATCCCTTGTACTAGCTGGACAATCTATTCATCAATGTTGAGCTTGCACATTGCCCACCATATGACCTTGTACAGAATATGGTCAAAGGCTTTTTCAAGGTCTACGAAACCCATATAGATGTTTATGCCAGCTGCCATATACTTTTCTTGCAATTGCCTAATAACAAAAAATGGCACCTGTAGTACCCCTTCGAGGAACAAAACCAAACTGGCATTCATCTATATGGACATGACCCCTAGTGACTTTCAGTCAGCTTCAGTCCTCTGTAGTTAACACAATCTAAAGCATCTCCCTTACTGTTGTGTAGGCACACGATGAAGCTTTCCTCCCAGTCCCTTGCAATCTTACCACAGCAATAATAGAAGCAACCAAGTCACGGATCATATCTGCTCCAGGGTCACCGGCAGCCTTGATCGTCTCCAGGACAACACCAGATGGACCTGTTGCTTTGCCATCTTTTATTTGTGAGATGCCAACCTTGACCATGTCAGTGGTCACACTGATTGGGGAGTCATGATGTTGAGGGACAGAAGAAAGGTGTAATGGATCCCACTCAAATGAAATATTTAGTAGCCAATTGAAATGCTCTGCCCAGGCTTTTTGTTTCATTTCATCATTCAGTGACAACTCTCCAGGATCATTTCTAATTGGTTTGTCACCAACAACATAAGTGTTTTCACACCGCAACTGCTTGACAAGGTGGTAGACATGTTTGTTAGTCGAGTTTGACTCAATCCCCTCAAAAACAGAGTTGTCAGCCTCAAGACGTGAGATGATAGATTGCCCTTCTATCAACATGTTTTGCTTGGTCATATGCTGCACGAGAACCAGTACCTTTTTTCCAAGCCTTAAAAGCTAGCTGCTTGGCCTTCATCAGGCCACCAACCATCTCATTCCACCACCAAGTTTCTTGACACCAACAGTGAGGTTTGCTTTTGCCACAAACTTTTTCAGTAGTCTCTAATAAACTCCTCTTTAGCCCACTCCAGATGTCTTCAGTATTGGGATTACTTGTGTAATTGGCCGTGCAAGGAGAGAGAGAGTGAGTGAGAATTGCGACCACCTGAACTTACTCCATCCACTGTTAACCCTTGCTGTTACACTTGCACCAGCTCCTCCCTCAGCTCCAAGGGTGTCACCAAGGTAGCAAAACTTCTGGACAACTTCAATTTCCTCACCCTCCAAATGCACTTTCCATAGGTCTAAGTCACAGGTTGCCTCTCTTTCTAAGCACCTCTTGCAGCAAAAATGGTGACTTTCTGTCAGTTTGCCCTTTATTCCACTGCACCGTTTATGTACCCAGTGGTTGCAAGTACCACAATAGATTGAGTTGCTCCCAACTCCCTTCTCACAGACTGAACAGGGAAACTTTCCTTTCTCCAATGGCTTTCCTAAATTGNTGACCACTGACCATCACTTTTGTCTTTCCTATGTTCACTCTCAAACCTTTACCTTCCAAACCCTTNCACTTGCACCAGCTCCTCCCTCAGCTCCAAGGGTGTCACCAAGGTAGCAAAACTTCTGGACAACTTCAATTTCCTCACCCTCCAAATGCACTTTCCATAGGTCTAAGTCACAGGTTGCCTCTCTTTCTAAGCACCTCTTGCAGCAAAAATGGTGACTTTCTGTCAGTTTGCCCTTTATTCCACTGCACCGTTTATGTACCCAGTGGTTGCAAGTACCACAAAAGATTGAGTTGCTCCAAACTCCTTTCCCACAGACTGAACAGGGAAACTTTCCTTTCTCCAATGGCTTTCCTAAATTGTGACCACTGACCATCACTTTTGTCTTTCCTATGTTCACTCTCAAACCTTTACCTTCCAAACCCTTCTTCCAAGTCTCTAACCTAGCAAGTAGACCATCCAATGTCTCACTGGAGAGAACCAGGTCATCTGCAAAAAGCAATTCCTCTGGATGTCAATAAAAAATTCACCGACCAGAAGTTGATGTTGTAGTGCTACTTCCTCGCCTGGGATAACCTTACTTATTTATTTACGAATATTTATACAGGATAAAAACGTTTCAATAAATGTATAATTAAAAAGTAATAATTAAAAACTGTTATCAACACGTGTCCTGTTCCAAAAAAATCTGTAAAACAAAAAGAACCTGATAAAGACTAGAACCTATGATCTTTTAAAATATCTTTAAAATTCATTTCTGTATATTTGCTTCTAAGTTCAAGTGGGAGATCATTTACATCCTTTATATTCCTGTGGACTGATTTTTGGTAGAGGACAAAGTCAATCTGAGTCAATGCCAGCCCAGATCTGTAAGTGATAAGGTGGCTGTCACGTTTCTTAAAACAGGTGTTGCCAAGGAAAAGATCATGGGAGATTGCATATTCCATCAATCTCTCACCTCCGACATCAGGTTCTGACTTAACAAAACCAAAACTCCCATGCACCTCTCTAAAGCTGGTACCAGTACTTCCAACACGAGCATTCCAGTCACCACATGGGAATAGAATTTCAGGGACCTTAGATGTTACTGAACTTAGCTCTGCATAGAATATATCTTTCTGTACTCACTGAGTCCACTTTGTGGGGCGTACACAGATAGGATGGAAATCACTCTCTGTCCAACAATTAACTTGACCATGATAATGCACTCTGACACACTAAGGACATCAAACACTTTATCAATCCACTCTTCAGCAACCCAAACCCCGACTCTGGCAAAGACTTTGTTGTTATCACACTAGTAGAGTTTATAATTTGAGTTCTTCCCTGTGATAGTGCAACATCCTCTTCCATGGTACCTGGTCTCTTGAACACAACAAACAACAATATTTCTACAATAGTGTTTCCACAACCTCAGACTCTACCACACAGAGTATTCACATTGAGTGTACTAATTTTGGTCTCCAATACATGCTAGCATGTAAAACGGACGTTAAACCAAATATGATGATGATGATGATGATGATGTCTCAGGTAATTGGAGGATTTGCCTTGATGGCCCAACCCTGCCCCCTGCATCTGATATGAAGGGGCCAAGCCAGAGACATTACTGAAATGAGTGCCAGCACTGCCTGTATCTACACCAATGTTTGAACTTGCTATATTTGTTTGGAAACAAGGTTTTATGGAAGCGCCTGTCCTAGCTGACTTTCCTACTCAAATTTATGGTGTCTGAGGGACCAGATTTGTCAAAAGTACACTCTTAAATGGGAAATTTGATGCTGAAAGTTGCAGAGGCCAATCCACCAAGATAGTTGCTGGATGCCAGACAGACACTTCTTGGGTTTTCATTTGATTTTCCCTTAAGGCTTGACTGCAGTAGAACGTGGGAGGAATCCCTTGAACTGCTGTTCAACAGTGCTACTGCTGACCGGGATAAGCATCTGCTTCACTTGAAGCTTTTGGCAACAAGGTCTTCTAGGCTTATACTGACCCAACTCTGTAGGTTGTTTAGTGTCTACCAGCAACTAGGGTAGAATCCCGAGGGAACGACCTGCAAGAGCCACCAGGCAGGTGGTCTTCAAGGGGGCTGAGCCTGGACTAAGGAGACCCATGGATGTACAACCAAATCCCTCCTTTTCATACTTCAAATCCACAATATTAACTTTAATGGTAAAATTAGGTACCAAGATGGTTTAATACACAAAATTTGAATGCATATTTAGATTCTCCACTCTAAAATTGGGGTGTGTACACATTTTCCTGGCTTGGGTGATCAGGATTTAAGATATCACTAAAGTGATACAAAAAGAACAATTCAAAATAATGAATTTAGTCATAAAAGCGTGCTCATAGCCCCAATTTAAAGGTCATATATGCCCCAAACTGCTTATTCCACAAATCTTCTAAAATTCACTTGAAAAAGTATCCAGAATTTCACTACCTCTAAGCCGTAAAAAGTTGGGTACTTGGTTCATTCTAACTAATTTATATTTTTTTTCTGGTAAACTAAACGTTTTGATTAAATACCCAAACCTTTATTCCGGCCACGTTGGCACTTTGTACAGTTCTTTAAGGGCAATGTGGAGACACTGCCGGCCAACCCTACTTTGTTTAGTTTACAAAATCTTTTACTCATTTTTTACATAAAGATGGTCTAATTTTACGGTAATTTACGTATATCTTTATACACTAAACTGACAAATGAAATCTGAGTCTTGGATACGTCCTTCCAAAAAAAACTTTGGAACGTCGCACCCTAGATTCAGAGTGATAGCCGAAAATGAAACAAAAATAACTTGGATTTTCTCCTCGCTTCACAATAAGTCAATGACATGCAAATGAATCTTACTTCCTCGGTTACCTTACACATTAAACACCTCGCAAGGTCACAACTTTCAATAACCTGTCCAAATGAAATTTTAGACGAAATTGAAATCTGAATTACAATTCGGTCTTGCAGTCAAGGGCGTATGGGTCTATTATAATCGGTCACGACAGATGAAATAGAACGGAACAATCTGTATCAATTTCCTTTTGCTGTTCTCTGAGAAAACAATTAAAAAGAAAATGATGCTGGTCTACAACAATGCTGGTAATGTATTTCTGTTTCACGAGAGCCTGACATAAAGTTTGATTTATTTCTCGACTGGAAGAAGTCATCAAAAAATACTCCAATACTATTAGCTTTCTTATTCGATTGGGAATAAAAAGCTGAAAACTGTCTCATACTACGGTCTTCTATTTTCTGAGTAGTTTAAAGTATTGTAATAAAAAGCTAATTACCTTTTCACTTAAACAGTTCATATAAAAATCCATTCAATGTCAGTCCCAAATCAGTTCCACACATTTCGACTTCGAGAAAAACTTTGGTCGACAGTATTCAATCACCTGACCTGTCCTTGTGTACCCATCTCGTACTGACACTGAGGGTGATAATTGATTTCATCCATGAGGGGTGATGTTGAACTTCAGAAGAAATGGAAGCTTCTTATTTTCAAAAGTAACACGAAAGTCTCTATTATAAGCCCAGAATTTTGGCATTGGATAGAAAACAATTAGAACATTTGAAATATAATGTAACATATAACAATAACAAACAATAACAAAATATTGGGAACGAAACATTCCCGAGGCCTCAATAAATGAAGATGGACATCATGTATCATATATCATATATCATATATCATATATCATATATCAAATATCATATATCATATATCATAGATCATAGATCATAGATCATAGATCATAGATCATAGATCATAGATCATAGATCATAGATCATAGATCATAGATCATAGATCATAGATCATAGATCATAGATCATAGATCATAGATCATAGATCATAGATCATAGATCATAGATCATAGATCATAGATCATAGATCATAGATCATGATTAGTGAACCTAATGTTGGGATATTGGTTATACACGGTGTTAAATAAGATTACCTTAGTGCTATAAATAGAACTGAGCATCAGGTGCATGAATATTGATATTGTTGTGTGACCCAGAATGCAGTGTACTAGCGTGCACACACCCTCTTTGAGTTTGAAAATAAAATGTGTTTGCAGTTGAACAACAACAGTTGGGATTACTTAACCTTTCCCTACGTCCATAACATGAATCACCTGAGACCATTACATGTGGGTCATTTGTATCGTATGATCATCTTGATAGAAAGTAACCTGAATGATGTAACAGCCCCTCAAAGCCTAGAACAATGGAGTATTATCATTTCAGCATTTTAATATATTATTATATTATACCTGTTCTATTTCCCGTTTTTATATGGATTTTAAGATAGTGTAAGGGACATTACTCTTTTATCCTTGACTTGTATTTAAGAAGCTAACAGCAACACAATTAGTAGGTTAATTTGAATCTTGGCTACTCTGCATTGATTTAAGCTGTCACCAATCAAGTAGGTAATGGTGTTGAAAAGGTAAAGTACATTGCGTCCAAGTTTTTATCATGAAATTAAGGCCCGTGATTGACGCTTTTAGGATACCACAATTGATTTCCTAGTATTATCTCTCTTTGAGATCCTGATTTGTTTCCCTGATAGATTCTGATATCAGTTTTGGAAAGAAAATATTTCTCTTTGACTCTTTTTATCGAAAAAGATCTGGAAAAACCCTCATTGCACATTGTTTCTTGTTGAAATAGCCTATGTATGGAAAGAGATCATCCAAAGAGTAGGGTTTATATTTCTATATCGTCAAGTTCAAGTTTGAAAATGTTCAAAATGAGACTTTTGTTGCTTGTTCTGCATCAATGGTTACTTAAAAGAGTTTTGTGACTCAAAGTGTTTGAAATATGACCTTTATGTGTTGCAGCTTACTATTTTACGGGTTAGAAAGAGAAGAATATATGTTGTCAAAATAACTAAAAGAAAACGACAAAATTCTTTTCTAACAGGCTTGCGTAGAAGTAGTCTCAGAATTCAATTTGATAAAAGCTATATATTGGAATATCATAACCTTTCTTGTTCTTCTTCCTCTTCTTCTTCTTCTTCTTCTTCTTCTTCTTTTCCTTCTTACATGGTGACAACTTGAAACAAACTTGGGCGAACCACTATTGCATTGAATTGCATTGGCCTTGTTCTCGGTCTCTGGCGCATCCCATAGGCCTCTGCTGGCCTGGAAATGGTGTTGAAAGTTATGCAGATATGTTTTCCTCTCTCTACCACGAGCTCGTTTTCCTTCAATTTGGTCACTGAGGCGAAGGTTCTGTAGCTTCTGTTTGTAGATGTAATGGCCAAGAAATTTCATATGACGTGACTCGACCACTTTAAGTAATTGTCTTTCTTGCCCAACATGGTGTAGGACTTTGATGTCTGTTACTTTGTTAACATAGGAAATTCAGAACAAGCAGTGGTAAAAACACATCTCTGGAGCTTCTATGTCTCTGCGTGTTTCTGCATTAAATGTCCATGCTTCTGTTCCATAAAAGAGGACTGACCAGACAAATGTTTTAAGGAGACAAAATTTGATGGTCCATAAAAGTTTTCGATCGGTAAAGATGGCTCTTATGTTGTTGGATGTGTCTTTGGCAATGCCTGTTCTTCGTTTGATTTCTCTCTTAATATCACCACTGGCTGTAATATCCAAGGTAAGTGAACTTTAATAACTTTAGTACTTTAAATAACTCAGTAAGGTAGGCAAATCAAAGGCCCAGTCATCCAGAAGACCTTGTAGGTAGGAAGAAAATGAGTTTAGAAAATCTCAGGAATGATTTTTGTGTTCAGGGAACAAAGACAAATCGGTTATGCAACTATATATATATATATATATATATATATATATATATATATATGCTATTAATTGTACAGATGCAATTAAAGTGATTTTACAAAGAAAACAATAAAAATTGTTCGACCTCACAATTTTGCAAAATCCATTGTTATCCATTGTTAAACCTTCATGAACCGTCGACTGGTAAAACCTAATGCAAAGCCAAAGAGACAAGGTACCACAGTTGGGCTACTCATTTCCTCACCTCATGAAAAAGGATTTTTGTTAAGAAATTTTCGAGCAAAAATGGAGATCTGAAGCTCACTCTAATCCTCTAAATTACAACCTATGAAATAATAATTGCTTTAATATCTTATTTCCTAAGTAAGTAGCGATGAGATGTGCTATTTCAGAATGTATTTTAGCTACTGTTTTGTTTTTCTTTGCAAAGGGGTGTTTTGTCGAGAAAAAAAAAGATTTGTGGTAAACTTGGTAAACTAAGAACTATGGTTGCTTGTTTCTTTTAAAAAGCAAAGCTTATTCTTTGTTTGATGAATCGTTGCATAATTTATTACATCTTTTTAGCTTTATAAGTAGACGTTCTTAGAAAATATGTTGTTGTTTTGACCGTATTTTTAATAGCATTAAATCCATTCTGTTGTCGCTTAGCGTTGAAAACTGTCATCCTGCAAAATTTATTCCAGAAAACATGTTATAGTCGTCCAAAAGCAGATTGTATCACGTGATGGAGCTTTAGTCTCAGGGTAAACATTTATTACAGACCTAATTCTGACTATGGAGGTCCAGCATCGTGGACCTCCATAGTCAGAATTATCAGCACCGTGACATAATTTTTTAAAACATGGCTGTCACGATTTTCTTACTTAGGCCATGGTAGTTTAGGTTCTTAAGCCCAATTTACTTCTTATGATTTTCCTTCTCTTTCTTTAAGAATTTTGTTGTCATAAGCATACCTCTTGCTGCTTGTTACTTAATCATGAAGTAGTTTTTGCACCGTTGTTATATTATCAACTTTACATTACATGTCGTTATTTAGCATAGCCCTTCTCTTTAATTGTTGTTACTTATTTACTTTAATTGATTACAGACCTTAAAATGGCAATACATCCTGACTGTAAATTGTCCAAAGAAACGTTCTTTCTTATTAACACAAATGTGATGAAGAAAAATCGAAAATACTTCTGGATGCATAGCGTCGGGGTCACCAAAGAACATGTACTGGATTCATATCCAAAAAATATGAATGATTTAACTATGATAAATTATGTCATCAATCTTCTGTTCCGCTTTATTAAACTAAAGTTTTTAAGGAACTTGATTATCAGAGATAATAGCAAAAACAACAAATGCAATAAAATTCTAAGCCAAAACGTTTTAGCATTTCACCATCATCAGTGCTGTTACAAATGATAAGCTTGCTATGATCTTACTTACTTACTTCAGCCTGGAGGTTGTAAGTCAAACCTCCCGACCACTGCTATGATCTAAGATATTTAAATTTTTTACATAACAAGAATGGTAAAGCTAATAAAAGTTAATTATAATGACTCGATAAAGAAAACACGAAGACGTTTAGGCTATAATATGAAAAAGTTTAAACTACCTACCAGGATTGGTGATGTATAAAACAAGTTATACTGGGTAGCAGTAAAATTGCATAAATTGGCTCCTAGTATTGGTTTATTAAGAAATGCTTTAACGTGTAAGGAACGCCATAAATTGGTGATTTACATGCCAATTTGTTAAAAATATAGAAAACGAGCAGCTAAACGAAATTCGTTACTGTCGTACTTAATAAAACACTGCACTAATCTGACACTATTCCTCCAACGACATGGCGAAGCTTTCAACAAACCAAAATGTACTACCCGTCCATTATTTTTCAAACTTCTTTGTTCATGTATTGTAAAAGCTGGTAGAAAAAGACATCTTAGCCCTCATCCTGGAGTAGCTTTTAGCCTTGATGTATGGTGACTCACTAGTATATAAAAACAACAAAAAAACCATCTTGCACCATTTACCACAAAAAAACTCCAAAAAGTTGGCAAGGTTAAGCACTAGCACCACTAAGAACAGAAACGATGTTTGAGTAATAAATATTTTTTCAGTTTGGTCGAATCAAAAAGAACAGAGACCACTTTGTTTTGGCTTTGACCACAGCTATGTTGACAAAAATAATCAGGTTAAAAATAAATTTGCTGTTAGCCTTGAATCCTTAGTCCAAATAATTGATTGTAAAATTCGTAATGGCAAAAAGAAGATTTTAATGAACTCTTACGCACCTACCGCGAAATATTTACAGAGAACATCTATTCCACCCCAAATCATACTCATTTGAAAGTAAAACGACTGATAAAGGATATAAATCTGGGTGTAGCTGCTGGTGACAAAGATTCTTAGGTGCTAATGATGGATAAAGATCGATGTTATGTAAAAGATGGAGGGTTCGATAAAAGATGGTATTAAAAAGGTGTTTATGTTGAAACTAAAGGCAACACACTTAGAGACTTGAAACAGTTTCAGGGTTTTCTATTTGACATTTCATGGATGATGATCACGACATAAAAATGTATCCCTCATCTTATCAACCAGTCCAACGTTGTGGCACTGAAAAAACTCGTAAGTTTAAAACCATTGACGAGATTAATGCTCAGCTCTTAACCTTCCAACCGATTATGGCCCAAATAGGACCTTTTACTTATAACATTGCCCAAGTAATGTTGGGAGATAAAATTAGACAATTGCATCGTTGAGAAAGTTTCTTGTGGACGTAAATTTTGTCAAGTACATAAGCAGTAGTTTCAGCAAAAGGAACGTTGGTAAACAAGGACACCACATCCTACGAGAAATATTCTTCATCCATTTTTAATGGTGGTTGTGATGAAGAAGTTTAGGAAAATAATGAATATTAATGATTATATATTTGTTTGCAGTGTAAAATGGTTGCAAATCTTCCGAAATCACTTGGGCAGGATCTCCATGCCAGTTTGTTGAGAGTGTTGTTCGCAAGTTCAAAGATAAGTTAGTTGCAAATAGGGGTACAGAAAAGAAAATTATCATTCCATATTTTTTGTTTGCAGAAACAAAAGAATTTATCTCAGTTGAAATCCCGTTTTGTGAAACAAATGAGAGCAAACAATGCAGAGTGAACGTCAGCAAGCATATTCCCTTGTGAAATAATTGATCTGAAATGAACAGCAACGACAAAAGAAAGACCACGACGAAAAAAAAAAGAAGAAAGCTTGATGTTAAACTAGGAGACAAAGTTTGGTTACGAGATTTCGCTATCAAGAAAAGTTGTTATACTCTCTAGGTCTGTGACAAGGCAAAATAAACTAAAAATGTACTCTTTACCCAATACATTGAGCCATGGTGATCCAGTGACCTTTATTTCCTCACCAACTTTCAGATCAAAGGTTGTTGCACGTCTTTCCTTCCTAATTGTTATCATTGTTAAGCATTGCTGATAGTAAGTGGTTAAGATGTCATGCTGCAGGGCACAATGTGGACACCAGGCTACCTGAAGAAATTACAGGTTTTTTAGTTAATATTCTTTAGTATCAAGTTTATTTAATAACTACCATTGCTATTAAAGTTATATCATCATATTAATCTAATGTAATTAATTCAAATCATCGGGGTGCTGCAGGGATGCAATTTATACACTTTCATTAGCGAGAACAGAGTGTAGTAATAGGAAACGGAATCTTACATTAAGCAATGTACTCTTTGTTGTATTTTTTTTACTGGAGTGTTTTGTTTGAGCCTCAGGGCACTTTAATTTGCTAGCAGCTTTTTCGTTGTATTAAAACAGCTGAGTTAAAAATTCGTCTCAGCGTAAGAGTTCTAGAATCGTTAAGCACACAGTAGTGGACTTGTACAATTGTTGGTATTTGAATCGTTGCTGTTGAATTTACTTGTATCGTCTTTCTCTATTTTTGTTGATCTTAATCGTTTCATTTGTATTCCTTCTTTCCACAATGTTGATAATAGACCAACCGACCCACCAACCACTGTTTAAAATGAACCAACCATAACCTTTTTTGTATGTTCTTGATGAGGAGGCAAGGAAATTGATATTCGTGGGATATAAATTGATATTCGTACTAAATAGAATTCACTTGAATAGTAATGAGAAAAAAATACAAGTTGAAATAGAAACATAAAATTGCAATTGGCTAAAGTATAAGAGTTTAAATAGAGATATGATTTTCTTAAAATGATGACTTACATTGAGATTGTCCCACGATGGTTTGGCAAGGGCATCATCAGTTTCTACTTTTGGAAAATTCTGAATTTTATGGACTCAGAGGAAGTCATAGATGTAAGAGCTTTATCATGTCTTGAGTCGTAAGCTTTTTCTGAGCTACGCTTCGAGAGATACTTCTCCCATCGCCAAGCATCGTCAGTCTGGCGATGAAAAAGCTTACGAGTCATGACATGATAAAGCTCTTACATCTATCAGTTTTCACTTTTGGAAAATTCTGAATTTTATGGACTCAGAGGAAGTCATAGATGTAAGAGCTTTATCATGTCTTGAGTCGTAAGCTTTTTCTGAGCTACGCTTCGAGAGATATTCCTCCCATCGCCAAGCATCGTCAGTCTGGCGATGAAAAAGCTTACGAGTCATGACATGATAAAGCTCTTACATCTATCAGTTTCCACTTTTAGAAAATTCTGAATTTTATGGACTCAGAGGAAGTCATAGATGTAAGAGCTTTATCATGTCTTGAGTCGTAAGCTTTTTCTGAGCTACGCTTCGAGAGATACTTCTCCCATCGCCAAGCATCGTCAGTCTGGCGATGAAAAAGCTTACGAGTCATGACATGATAAAGCTCTTACATCTATCAGTTTTCACTTTTGGAAAATTCTGAATTTTATGGACTCAGAGGAAGTCATAGATGTAAGAGCTTTATCATGTCTTGAGTCGTAAGCTTTTTCTGAGCTACGCTTCGAGAGATATTCCTCCCATCGCCAAGCATCGTCAGTCTGGCGATGAAAAAGCTTACGAGTCATGACATGATAAAGCTCTTACATCTATCAGTTTCCACTTTTAGAAAATTCTGAATTTTATGGACTCAGAGGAAGTCATAGATGTAAGAGCTTTATCATGTCTTGAGTCGTAAGCTTTTTCTGAGCTACGCTTCGAGAGATACTTCTCCCATCGCCAGGCATCGTCAGTCTGGCGATGAAAAAGCTTACGACTCATGACATGATAAAGCTCTTACATCTATCAGTTTCCACTGTTTGCTTGGTTGACTGTTGCAGCTATCTGGTGTTCTTGAACTTAAACAACACATTCATTTACTACTGAAAAACCTAATCTAATGTTCAAAGGTAGAAATTTTAATTAAAAAGGGAATCCAAATAATGTTAAAACTGGTTATCACTTAAGTCTACGGCTTTTCTATCATTCTTAAAATCAAAGACACTTTTAACCATATTTACTAAGTTTATTTTATTTCGTTCTGAAATAAACTAAAAGAAAACAAAGAGCGACGACGTCAATCCTTGAAATCCCCTTTGTCCCCAAGTCAAGTTACCTTTCGTTACCTTCAACCAACAAATGCTTTTAATACAGTATTCTCTCTAATTAACGGAAACTCTAAAAAGCGGACATCTTCAACAAACGAACAAATTTCATTACACTGGATAAATCCTAGTCAAACTCTCATAAAAAAACTTTCTAAAAAGCGGACAAGCAAATAGGGGACACTCCAATTAGCGGACACATTTTTTTTCACCAAATGGCCTTTTTGGCGATTTTTCCTTTCTAATTAGCGGACACCAGGAGAAATCTTTCAAAGTCCTTAAGATTTTCATTGATAAGAGTAAAGAATTATCGTTTATAAAGTTTTTTTCTTTATTTTATTACTTTAAACATTTATTGATACGATTGGTCAGTCCTTTCTCAGCTTTCTGTATTTTTTTCAGCAACCACTTTAAGGCTTTTGAAGGGCCCATAAAACGATATTTAACAGGAATTTCCAACCCATATCCTCCTCCTCGGTTAACCCTTTTGCCAACAACTTCGGCTTGTATGGAGGTTTGAGGTAAAGTTAGGAACATGGACGAAGCTTTTGAGATGTATTTTGGGATGTGCCTTACAATAAATTCATTTCCCAGAGAATCTATCTTTGTTATTTTAACGGCACTTTCATCTTCCTTATTTGTCGGTTCTCTGCTGCATTTCAAAGTTTCTCCAATTAATGGACTCCAAATATCCATGTAGGCATGGTAGCCTCTGGCAAATGAAGATAAGTTGTGGATTTCAAGGTTTTGGTCGACGATGATAGGAATATCAGTCTCGTACATGTCATCTGTGATGATTTTCCTTGTTTTACAGACGGTGAACTAAAACAAAACGAATAAAAAAAGACCTTTCTTCGAATTTCACATTCGACTGTTTTGATATGTCAAATATTCGATTTTCATAACTCTCTCCGTCGCAGAGCTCAACAAAAGGTAAAAGTACTAAAAGTAATTGTTTAACTTGTGCGATGGAGATTCTAAGAAATCTGGTTTGTTTTGTTCTCTAAAAAGTAAACATTAGGAACTTCAACATGGTGTCGACCAGTTTGAAAAAGAGACTGACAGGAAAACTAAATAAACGATGTCTCACATTAGATGAAAAGATAAATATTTTAGATGAAATTAAGAAGAGAAAGTTAAATTGTAGGGCAATCGCTGACCAATTCAAAATCGGAAAGACACAAGCTGCCAATATCGTAAAGAATGAAAAATAGTTGAGAGAAGAATATGAAAACTTCCAAGGAAAGGGGTATAAACATATCAACGGAGAAAACCATCAAACGTTTAAGCCAATAAATGACATTCTTTTTTTCTTGGTTCGATAAGTGTGAACCGTCTGGTATTTATGTGAGCCAAATCTTGCATAAAGAGGAGGCAAATAACATCAAGGAAACCCTTAACCTGCCTGAATTGGAATCTTTCAAGGCATCAGAAGGATGGTTTGATAAATGGAAGCTGAGTCATGGGATCAGGAAAAACCAGATCTCCGGAGAGTCTCTTGATGTATCGAAAACAACTGTTGAATCTTGGATGGAGAGGTTAAAGGAGTTGGGTAAAGGTTAGAAACTAAAAGACATCTGGAAAATGGATAAAAGTGGATGCCTTTTCAAAACTTTACCAACCAAAGGGCTAGCCTTAAAAAGCAAAAGGCCAAAGGTGGAAAGAAATCCAAACAAAGAATCAATGTTGCATTTTTTGTTAGTGCGGATGGAGGAAAATTGGGAAAGTCGATTGTAATATGGCGAAGCAAGAAACCATGACAATTTCGTCTGGCTAGGGTAGCTGATATCCTAAACGTAGTCAATTATTTTGCCGATCCCAAATCATGGATGCAAGTTGAAATAATAGAGAAGGTTCTTTAAAATCTAAACCGTCAGATTGTTATTGAAGAAAGAAATATAATTCTATTTTTGGATAACGCGACTGTTCATCCACCTTTATTGATCGGAAAATACAGCAACAAAAATGTTTAATTTTTCCAAAAAGTACCACATCAAGATTGCAGCCCTTAGATTCTGGAATTATTCAAAGCTTCAAGACAAAATACCGAAAAAAGCTCATGCGTCACGTCATTGGTCCTACCAAAGATGATTTATCGGCATCTGAGATTGTGAAAGAAGTTGATAACCTTCAAGCTATTCAATGGGTAGCAGATTCCTTTAAAGAATTTACGGTTGAGACTATTCAGGACTGTTTTGGAAAATGCGGTATGACAGAGAAAACCATTGAAAGTGAAGAGGAAGAAATTGACGAAGAATTTACCACCCAATTTGAGGAGTTTACAAAGGATTCAGAAGATGACATAAGAGCAGAAGAATACATTGGTTTTGACGTATCGACATGCAGCGCATCACCAGGAATCAACTCAGACATGGTAGATTGGAAAGTAAGATCAGTACAAGAATGTGTCGACGATTACATCACAAATAGAAACGAAGACAAGGAGGAAAACAGCATTGTTTTGAAAAGTGACGAAGAAGATGATGACGAGGAGATCGAAATCAAAGAAGTCAGCAATGTTGAAGCATTAGAGATGGTGGAAAAACTTATGAATTTAACTCAAATCGATGACAATGAAACAAAAACATTGTATTCAATGAAAACCAAATTAGAAAAAAGATAACACTTAACAAGAGACCAACGAATATAACTGATTTCTTTAGATGTTAGGGTATAAGTATATTTTTATCGGCATGTGTCGATTTTGTTGGTATTTGAAACAAAAAAATGGACATTTATATTTTCCTAGGTTTTCAAATATTTTTCTTATGTTGTCATAAAAAAGCTTGCACATCTTAACCTAATTTTTCTGTTCTTCCAAGTCTACAATAATTCAATATTCTCCAAAACCTCAAAATACATCAAATCTTTGACTCAACAGCGAAAATAAGCCCCCAAAAAGTTAACTTTCTAAAAAACGGACACCTTTAATTAGCGGACATATTTTTTTGCACCAATGGTGTCCGCTAATTAGAGAGACTACTGCATTGGAATATTTGTAACAACTCTTTATATCCATTTTACTATGATAACAACATTTTAGAACAAAGAGAAGGAAAATCCAAAGAATGAATTAAGCTAAGGGACCTAAACTATCATTAGCTAAATATAAAAGCCGTAATACTTAATACCAATATTGATCATTTATGTTGATAAACCATCACCCCATGTGATTTGTGTATAGATATTGCATATAAATGTCAAAGTCAACATAACCTTGAAGCATATTTGACCGCCCAACACCCATGTTTTTTGCTTTTGACCTTTCATGCACAATGTATTTGGTAGTACTCTTTGCACCATTAGTAATACATACGTCATTCCAGACTTCGTTTATTATACAAACTTTTTAACATTTCTTTTGCCAACAAAATCTGACCTATCAAACCTTGTGCTTTTGATAAATTGGCAATTGACCTAACTGTTCAAAGATTTTATACCCATTTCATGACCTCTCCACGATTTTATCTTTTAAGATGTTGTGCTCGTTCAAGATTTGCAATTAATTCAGAACTTATACTGGCAACAGATGGCAGCTATCAGGATTGATGGAGAAATGAGCAAGTGGTCTTCAATCAAACGAGGAGTAAGACAAGGATGTGTTCTATCACCGGATCTGTTCAATCTGTATAGTGAAATCATCTTAAGAGGTATCAAGAGCATGCCAGGAGTGTAAACATAAATAACTTAAGATATGCTGATGACACTGTATTGATAGCTGAAAGTGAAGTGGATTTGCAGAACATCTTAAATAAAGTAGTGTTAGAAAGTGAAAAGAAAGGACTCCAGATTAACATCAAGAAAACAGAATGTATGGTGATATCAAAGAAAAGTGTATCCCCAAAGTGTACTTTATCTATCAATGGAGAATTTGTAAAGAATGTTAAAAAGTTTACTTATCTTGGTAGTTTGATAACATCAGATGGAAGATGTGTGAACGAAATAAAGAAACGAATCACTTTGGCGAAGGATGCTTTTAGTAAAATGAGTTTAGTTTTCAAGAACAGGCAGCTGCAAGTAAAAACTAAGATTCGAGTCCTAGAATGTTATGTGTGGTCTGTTTTGCTTTATGGGTGTGATGCTTGGACCATCAATGAAAGCATGAAGAAACGAATAGAAGCAGTGGAAATGTGGTTCCTGAGAAGAATTCTTAGAATATCTTGGACTGACAAAGTGAGCAATGAAGTGGTATTAGAGAGAGCAGGAATGAAAAGAAAGTTGATGAAGGTAATTAGAAAAAGACAACTGCAGTTTCTGGGTCATGCAATGAGATGTGAAGGAATGGAAAACTTGGTGTTAACAGGGAAGATTGAAGGAAAGAAAAGTAGAGGAAGACAGAGACTGAAATTCATTACCAGCTTGAACAAGGATCTCCAGTTCAAGAGGAGTGATTGTGAAATTTTAGCACTGACAAAAGAGAGAAATAGATGGAAGACCATGATCTCCAACGTCCTGAAAGGATAAGGAACTCAGAAGAAGAAGAAGCTCGTTCAAGGCCCCCTTTCTTGCACCCAGTGTCACAGCTGAGTAAAAAAATTCTGTTTGCTCTTCCTTGCTGTGGTTGCAGCCTTGAAGATTCCATTCTTTCAGATACTCCCTATCTTCTTTATTGAATTCACCTGTTGTAGGACTGTTTAAAACATCCCTTAACCTTTGTTGCCTCATAATGTCATAAGTATACTAGTTTTATGAAATAAACCAAAAAGTTTTTCCGTTTGAGTGTGAAATGACTTATTTCACTTTGTTGTGAAGGAAGAGGTATGCCAGTTGCATGGGGCAGTTGAGCAAGGTCACCCTTCAAAATTATAAAAAACCCAACAAGGCTTTATTTCTGTCAATTTCCCCTGAATTTATGTTCAGCACCGACAAACCAGTCATACTGTTTTCTTCAGTGCAAGTGAAATGTAAAATATCTGATCTTCGGTAGGTATTTTGTCAAAGGACTGATTAATTGGTAGCTTTAAAAGACCATGTGAAGTCATACTATTTATCAAAAATGCACCTGTACCTGTTGGTGCAACTGGTTGTTAAAACCTCTTTGACTTCAATTTTGCAATGAACTCGGACAAAGTTTTGTAAATACGGATTTAGAATTTATATCGTTTTTTAGCTAACGTTCCTTTCCTAGCTTTCTTTCACGAAATTAAAAAAACGGGGGTAAAAAAAAAAGAAAAATATTCCCGCGCCGGGAATCGAACCCGGGCCGCCTGGGTGAAAACCAGAAATCCTAACCACTAGACCACGCGGGATATAGTTTATCTAGGTTACTTATGCGTACTTATTCTATAGTTACTATCTTTCTTGTCAGATAGGATCTGGGCTGGAAACCAAGAGGGGGAGTTTAATGGCGGGAAATTCAAAATGAAAATAACAAACAGTTAATACGCCAATTATTTTTATTTATTTATTTGATAATTTTTCAACAGATGCATTATATCAGTTTACATAACTGTTTTTCATATAAGTCCTGTGTATAAAATAAATAAATAAATAAATAGATAAATAAATAAATAAATATAATACAATGATGTGTTTGCAATGCAGCAATCACATCAACAGTATATCCTACACCCTTCCAGTAATATGGCTTCCAGCACTGAAGAAAGAAACACAACAAACACAACAAGCACAAGATAGGTATGGCGCCACTTCCCGAAACAACTCCATAAAGTTCAGAATTTTCAAAATAGTACTTTGTGAGTTTTATATTTTCATCTTTTTTGCATTTTACCATGCTCTTGGTTCAGAAATTAATCAACCGATGGTGAGGAGTCGCAATAAAAATGTCACTGTAGGCTTTTTAAAAAGGTATGTAATAGGGTATCTATTCCGGACTCAAAAGTAATGCTTCACTTGATAGTTCATTTGTCAATGAAAAGATCGATGAACGTTTTTTCAATGAACTGAAGTCGGTTGGAGGTTAATTGCCAACACCTTGTGGCCTGGAGAAGGTACATAAAACTAATGTTCCTGTTAGACCAGTGGTTTCTAGGCCATTCTTCCACGGCAGAGAGGGTATAGGTAATGACTGCATCAGTTTTTTTTGGTGCTTACGTTTGCAACTTTGCACATTCACATACTACTTCAGGTTGCACATTGCAGCAAACTCTTTATCTTTGTAGCCAAAGCAACACTTTCTTTGCCATTCTCGTGTTTGATGGTACACCCATATTGCTGGCATGTATCTTCTGTGAAATATTGCTTTAAGGCTATCTGGAATTAAAGTTTAATTTCCTTTGAATTTGAATCCATTATCCATTGTCAGTTTATCACGGAACTTCTACAATGGCCTGAAATCGCCATCAACAAATTATTATTTCTCTGGCCATTCTTTTTGAATTATCGACTAAAGTCATTTGAAGATTGGGTCATTTTTCGTTGCTGCTAGTGTTTTCATGTCTGTGTCATTTTTGAGATGGTAATGATGTTTTTAGATATCCTGATTCTGTTTTGAGGGGGAAAACATCGAAAAAGTTAACTTTATTGGTTTATAGTTTCGTAACGGAGCACTGGATAGTGTATCAGCGACAAAGAGTGAATTTCTTCCTCTGGTATGGTTATTTGAATTGGTATTTCTGAAGTTTCAATTTTATTTTTTGGAGTCTTGCCAAAGCACGGTTAAATGGCTTCCTTCCAATGATCTCTAATAGTTTATGATCATGTATAGTTCAATGTCAAGTGTTCAGTAAAGTCAGTGATAAAAATTTAAAAACTCATCACGTGTAGCAAGGCATTCCTCGATGTCTGAAGAAGTCTCTCTTAATGCACAAGATGTAAAGGCTACTGGTGAAGTTGATACTAGTCATTCTCAAGATGTATTACATTATTTTGAAGACCTAATTTGATGTATTTCCGTCCGTTAGAAATGGGAGGTTCTTTTGCTTGCAAATACTTTTCTTTTTTCATTTTTGCGATTCTGACATGATAATGGTATTTGTGGAGAGTTAATATTGAAGATCGAAAGTAGAAAGGAGAATAGTAATTTAATGTATATTATTTAAAACCTAATAGGTTATTCAGTAGAGAGAATAGAGTTTGGCCAATTTTCCGAAATTTTGAGAAAATTGCAAAAGAGAGGAAAAATTACATACATCCCCACAGTTATTTGTTTGTAAAACGTAGACCATGGACTTCAAGATTGCAGCTGGTAAGCTTCGATAGGCGCTAGATTTAAAGCTTAAGTTTCCAATCGAGAGCAGTCAAATTTCCATTATCCCCTTTTTCCATGAAAACTAATTTCAAAGCTTTATTTCCGACATTACAAGAAGTATTCGAACGCATGACTTGGATTTTTATGCTTTTGAATTTACCAGGTGTACAAGAACAGATACTGGAAAAATCTCTACACCATTTATTTTCAAAAGTAATTTACAAAACCAATTTCTATTTAAAAATTGTTTTCATATTTTAAGAAACCATGTTAACATTGCGCTGAGTGCTAAATACAATCTTTTTATTCAGGCACTAATTATGAAGCATTTCAAAGTTTCCTTTAGCCTTGCTGTTC
Organism: Morbakka virulenta; assembly: GCA_003991215.1. Taxonomy (NCBI): domain Eukaryota; kingdom Metazoa; phylum Cnidaria; class Cubozoa; order Carybdeida; family Carukiidae; genus Morbakka; species Morbakka virulenta. The sequence continues at coordinate 928,732 of RDPX01000026.1, forward strand.
AGTTGATCTGGATCTACAAATTGTTGTTACTATGCATTACCATGGCCAGTGGTACTTGTACTTACATCTCCAATCAACCTAGTCAAGAAGTACCATTTGGGACATCCCCATCCCTGTTTCATATGGTCCTAATGTGTTAAGAAAGCAGGTCTATATTACATGGATGCATCTTTTGCCATATCTGCTTGTGCTATTTTAGGAAAAAATACCACAAAAAACGGAAAATTATTTTCATCTCTGAACCTTAAATTTTCCGTTGCTTTCTTAACATTAAGAAATCTAATAGCAATGATCTTTTTCTGGATCAAATGGTAACAGAACCCACGTGGTCTGCATATACTTACAACATCGTAGACTTAGTCCTGTCATCTCAATCCAGGTTATTTTTAGGACTGTCTGGTGCTTTCTGCCATTGGTGACCACGATGCTCTTTTATTTGCCTTGGGGTTTACTCCAAGGATTGTAAAGAAAACACCACGTAAAATATATATCTTCTTATAAGCAAATGTCCAAGAGATACAGGCAAAATATTATCTTGGACAGGTCAAGAAAATTCAGACATATTAAAGACAAAAATCCTATATTTTATGAGACACAGCTCTTCAACCCAACTCCTTAGATCACCAGCTATATAAAGGGCAAGTCTAAACCGGATACAGGGCTATTCAATAGAGCAAACAGTCACCAGATTGGAAGCCATTATTAGATTGGCAAATTGATAATTGAAAGTTGACTGATTTTACTTGCGCATTTTATTATAGGCACCCATTGTCTGCATTACACAGCACATTTTATTGGCTTCTCCATCAACAGAAACCTTCCAGGAAGCTATCTTATTATTGAGCAATAAAAGTTGACTTGGGTTTTCTTGCTTGCACATTGTTATATATGCATCTATTGTCTGCACTGTATGAGACATATCACTGGGACCCTCGATATTCTTCTAACTTATGGATCCTGTAGAGCACATATACAGAAGCAGAAGTAGAAGTAGCAACAAAGCCCAAAGGGTGAAGGATGAAATGTGAAATGTGTATTTATATCACCAATGGAAACTGATTACATTCTGGTGTTTGAATACGAGGCAAGAAAATATTGCAGTGACAAGGCCAATCAAAATATTTGCCGCCTCCATCCAGTTGATGTTTGTTTTCTTATTAACCTTTTTCGCTAATAAAATATGAGTCTTGAATCTTGACGAGCAAGGTGTTGTTACAGAATGAAAAATACACTTGCTACTTGTACAGCTATTTTATTTCAGCCTTAAATTTGAAGAGAAGTAACAACTTAAATATTTTTGGTCATATACATCGCGATGAAGGTAAATATGGAATTACTAAGTTCATGCCTAGTGTTTAAGGCTTTTCGCTTTCCATCACAGATGGTTTGATCCCTAGGCTATAATCGTTAAAATACCTACAACTAACTTTCATATTTTATGTTGTAGCATGTTTTTAGCGTTCCAGATAGAGTCCATGGAGGACAGGCAGTCCGATTTTGCTGGCAATCGTCAATGGGAAATTATCTGGCAGTAACAGGGTAAAAATAAGTAGTATTACGATTTAATTTGTTTTTGCTATAACAATTTTTAATGTGTGGACGATTTTTGTATGCCATAACGGTTATCTTATCCTAAATGAAATTCAGCAGGGTATAAACTGCCCTATGGTTCTATTTCAATAAGGAAAAAATCTAAATGGAAACCACACTACCTTATGCTATGCTTTCTTACACATGACAAATTGAATAACTATGCCTCAGAAGGAAATGATTGACATTAAAATAATTAAATGTTACCTCTTTTTATTCAAGTATAATGAACAATTGATTATTTGTTATGTTATTGCGTGCTTTAAAAATTCGTATTGAGGACATAATAATATTTGATAATAAGATACAGGCATTTGAAATGTGAATATAGTAAAGACTAAAAATTGAAGTCAATAGAGTGAAAAACTAAAGAGGAACTAATGATAATAATTTAGGAAAAGAGATGCTTAATGGAAAGAGTTAAAAAACAAGGAAAGTATGCTGCCTTTGCATATCTGTAAATTATTTAAGTCTTGATGAGGTTATGGTAGAACTGTAGTCATTATGCCTATAAGCCAAATCTCCTATCTTATCTGAAGACATCCTATCTTCCAAGATAATATGACATACCCAACAAATCATTTTTATAGCGTTGCAATCTAATCTTATTCCATTCCTTATGTGCTGCCCAGCTTGCTGTACGATACAACAGCCTTAGACCACCAAAATATCTAATATATGTGAGAAATTGCAACATGTCAGGGAATTTTGGTAATACCTATTTGAGCCAATACATGTGTTTTCTACCCCGTAAATGTTTAAATGTTTGAACTTGGTTTTTACATTTTTGTAATAATGCAATTTTTATGATACTTTTGAAAACAAAAATTCCCTTTTTTGTTTTGTATCCTGTAGAGTGAACAGGGTTGTTGCAATTTATGACAGACATGGGGAACTAAAAGATGAGATTGTTTTACCTGGGTAAGACTGATTTTTGCCTTTTTGTTCTGCTTTTGAAAATGTTTTTTTATGTGAATATAGTTATCTCATAGGGGGTTGACCTACACCATAAAGTTGTTTTCAAAATCCATTCTTTGACCTTAATAATAGGTTATCCATGGTAGAAGTTTTTTGTTTCAAGAACATTTTTACATCACTTATTGCCAGGAAGAGTTGCTTCTGAAATACAAGACCCACAAAGGCAAGATAGGGTCTTAACAATGTAAGATTACTATGAACAAGTAGCCAGATAGGTTATGCTCAATAGAGCTAATACATTTTATACTGACAAAAAACCCTACCATTATTTATTAAGGTTATAAAGTGGATCTTATGCATTTATTGTTAATATAGGACCTCATTGATGGTCAAGGTTAAGGAAGCAACTCAGGGTGAAAATAGAATTAAACCTAAGTCTTAAGGCAGATTGACCTTTAAACATGTAAGATTTAATTATGAAATGTAGCCTCTTTGTAAATTTGAATTCAGAGGTTTAATACAGGATTTATGTTTTTGAAAAGTCCATTTGTGAGTGTAAGGTACATCCAGCAATGCAACTATTGATTAGAGATGCTCAAATGAATGTTGTTGATGATGACAATAGCACTAATCTTGATAGTGATAATGGTAATACTAAGCTCTGAGTAACATTTTTTGTTATTAAAAGTAGTTAATCATGATTTTTTGCATTCTCATTTTTTCACTGTTCCTATCCATCTATCTATCCATCTATCTATCTATCTATCTATCTATCTATCTATCTATCTATCTATCTATCTATCTATCTATCTATCTATCTATCTATCTATCTATATCTATGTAATTGACTATTGGGTGTGACTAAGCTTTGCTGAGGTAAACAATTACATTTTAATGCAAAACTGAGAATAACATGCTATGTTGGGATAAAAAGGTGAAATATATTATGCCACTGATACCATAATTACTCAACATGTAATCTATCTGCATCTGGTTGATTTTTGACCCCTGGTAACCATGTTGACAAGCTTCCTCCAAGCTGATCTGTCTGTCACTGCCCTGATTGTTTCTATGTGAGGTTGGCCCATTATTGCCATGATATTGCCCCACCATCTCATTCTGGGTCTTCCACATCCTCTATTGCCCTCCATCTTTCCTTGCAAAATTATTTTCTCCAGACCATTGTCAGCTCTCCTAATGTGACCAAAGTAGGTTAATCTACCTTTGTCTATGGAATGCAGAAGTGACATCTTTGTGTTTACTTGATTTAGAACCCAATTATTTGTTTTTCTCGCAGTCCATGGAATCTGAAGAAGTCTCCTCAACACCCAAAGTTCAAACGCTTCAATTCTTCTTTGATCAGCCTTCCTTAGAGTCCAGCTTTTGCTTCCATAAGTGACAACAGGAAATATTAATGTCTGACCCAGCTTGATTTTCAACCTATGAGACACATCTCTATCTTTCATAATCTTCAACAGATTTTTTTCCCATTGCTATTCTTCTTCTTATCTCTTTCCCACAGTCTGCCTCGCTGTTGATTGATGTACCCAAAAAGTTGAACTCTTCCACAATGTCAAGTGTCTCTGTGCCAATTTTGAATTCTCACATTTCCTTTGTTGTCATGATCTTATTCTTCTTCACATTGAACATCAGTTGTGCTGCTTCACTTGGATTCTTGACCTGTGGAATCAGTGCTGTCAAGTCTTCTTTGCACTTTGCTATTAAGGTGGTATCATCTGCAAACCTAAGATTGTTGAGTGGTATACCACCAATGTTAATTCCGACACTTCCTCCAGGCCTGCAACACACATAATGTTTTCACTGTAGATGTTAAATAAGAATGGTGAGAGTATACAACCTTGTCTTATGCCCTTAGCAATATTAAACCATTCTGTATTGCCAAATTCTGTGCAAACTGTTGCTTCTTGGCTTGTGTATAGATTTTTGATTAGAATAACAAGATGCTCAGGAATTCCTAATCTATGCATGCTGTTCCACAGCTTGTTGTGATCCACACAGTCAAATACTTTGCTGTAGTCAATGAAGCATAGGTAAACTGGAATATTCATCTCTCATGATTTTTCCAGTATCCATCAGATGTTAGTAATATGGTCATGAGTACCTCATCCACTGCAGAACCCAGCTTGTTCTTGTGCTATTTCAGACTTCAGATAAACCTCTAAGTGTGTTTGAATTATTTTCAGGAGGATTTTGCTTGTATGTGAGATGAAGGCTATTGTTCTGTTGTTAGCACATTCACAGGTGTCTCCCTTCTTGGGTAGCGGAACATACATTAACCACTTCCAGTCAACTGGCCATTTTTGTGACCTCTATATCTTTCAGCAGAGCTAAGTCAGAAGAGAAATTCCCTGCTGCTCTGTTTGTTTGATTAGTTCTATAGGGATGTTGTCAATTCTGGGAGATTTGTTGTTTGCTATTTTGCTGAGACCTGCAGTTACCTCCTCTTCCATGGGTTCAGGTTCAAGTTTTACTGGAACTACCTGAAATGTTTCATCTATTGCTTGATTTTTCTTGTACAGTTCCTCTGTGTATTCTTGCCATCTATGTTTGATATCCTGCTCTCTGAGATGATGTGACTTTACTTGTTCTTGTTAACCCCAGGCCTTGGTATAAATTGTGCAATGATTTCCTTGATGGTTCTATACAACTCTTTTGAATTATATTTGTTTGCTTCTAGCTTCTGACAAGGTTCATTATAATAAGCATTGTTGTCTTTCCTTGCTTGTCTCTTCTTCTTTATTTGCTGTTGTTTTATCCTTTTCTATCTTCATTGCAATATTTATTGCCTCCTTTGATAGCCACAGTGATCTGCATTTTAAAGTCTTTTTGGGGGCATGTTGTTCAGCACCCTCTTCCACCACTGCCTTAATGCTTGCCCAGAGTTCATCAGTGTTCTGATCATCTTCTTCATCTTGCAGTATGCAGAATCTGTTACATACTTAAACTGTATATTGATTAGGTATGTTTTGAAGGTTGTACTTTGAAGGCATTTTAGGTTGCTTGATAGTTATAAGCCTTAGTTTGAGTTTTCCTATGAGTAATTCATGATCAGTGCCACAGTCAGCACCAGGTAGAGTCTTCACTTATAAGATGGTGCTCTTCCAATGTCTTTTACTCAGGATGTAGTCTATCTGATTTTTGTAATCACATGCAGGTGATGCCCATGTGTATAGCCTCCTCTTGGGTTGTTCAAACAGAGTATTTGTTACTACTAGCTAATTTTCTATGCAGAAGTCAATGAGTCTGTTGCCAGCTTCATTTCTGTTTCCCAGACCAAACTTGCCCATCACATTCTATTGAGCAGTGTTCCCTACTTTAGCATTCAAGTCACCCATTACTAAAAGTCCTACTTTGGTGCATTGTCAATGCATGATTGAAGTGTGCTGTAGAATTCTTCAATGACCTCTTCATCAGAGTTTGCAGTTGGAGCATAGACTTGGATTTTTGCCCAGTTCATTGGTTTTCCTTGAAGTCTGGTGGAAATTAGATGGTCACTAATTGGAATGTAGCCAAGGACTGCGTTTGCTGTGGGCTTGTCTGCTATGAAGGCAACTCCATTTTGCTTGTTATTGTCACTTACTAAGTAGTAGATCTTGTGGGTGTCTGATGTAAAATTTCCCTTGCCTTTCCATTTTAGCTCACTAATTCCCAAGCTGAGCTTCATTCTCTTCATTTATGTAATGACAATGTTGAGCTTGCCAGCATTCATAGTCCTAACATTACGTGTTCCCATTTTCTGTTCTTTGAGAAAGAAAATCCCATGACCTTCATCTCCAGCAACATCAACATCGAGATGTCCACATTGTGGCTTTGATCCCAATGTGTCATTCTGATCAAGAGTTCCAGTCATAGAGCCTCACCCTTCCCCAGTATCATGATGAGTGCCTTCAAACCTGGATGTCTTATCTTCCAGCAATACAGTGTGATCAGTGTCGTTACTTGTCATATTGGTTTTCTTGGCAGAGGAATTGAGGTGGTTTCCCAGTGCCTTCCTCAATACAGTGCCCTTACTAGGCTGCAGGCACCCAACCATTGTCTGCATTTCGCAGATCATCCACTTAGCCACCAATCTAACCAAGCTGTTGATCCTTGGAAGAATTCTTCCACCTTGATGAGAATCTAACACCCTGTTGGTGATGTCTTTACTGTGAACCTGGTAGGGGAGCATAGGGATTACTATTGCTTGCTCAAGGCAACATCCCATACTACCAGAGGGAAGGAGATGTCTTATTTCTCCATTGTTTGACAATTTGCAAAGCAAACAGTTCAAACCCAAGTATTCATTATGTATGCTGCTGTGTGCATATAATTAAAAAATATAAATAAATGTAGAAGTTTTGCTTTGTTTTGACTTTGTTTATTTTTCTTTTTAGGTTGGAGTAATATTAGTTTTGCAAAAACTAAAATGACTGAAGTATGTTAACAGATCAGTATAATTCCAACAGTAGTACAGAGCCTTAGGAATACATTAAAAACTTTGTGATATCATATTTTGTTGATTTATTTTATGTACTTTACTGTACTTTTTTTCCTTAGAATTTGTTCATGGATGGCATGGGATAAAGATGGTGACACACTTGCTCTATTAAATGATAAGACTGGTAGGGATGTTATAATACATTTAGCACATTGTTATATTTTAATCTGTTTTGTTATTATTTTTATGTTATTTTATTGGTTTTATTATCTAGTTATTTTTCATTATTTATTTTGAATTTATCAAATATATAAAATGATTTAATCAGCAACCTTTGCCTTCTAAACAGTTTGAGTTGTTGGAGCTCAGGGTAAAGACATAGTCTGATTGCTTATATTGACTTAAGGAAGCCCATATTATGTTTTATTACTTGCCAGAAAATTCATCATATTCCTAAGTACTTTGTTATCAGATAATAAATAATTATATATATACATATATATATATACATATATATATATATATATATATATATATATATATATATATATGACTTTGATATATAATCAAAGTTGTAAGAAAGTTATTCAAGTCAGTCACTCCAATTAGAATGAGTCAACCAGGTCATGCGATAATCACTCAAGAACTGAGAAAGAGTAAGGAGAAGGAGATTAAAATAAGAAAGATTTTTACAAGTGGCCTGAAAATGAGACCATCTAAAGCACATGAAATGGTTATATGGTTATCTTGAAATTCTTGTACTCTGACAGCCAGTTGGAAGCTGCTATCAATCAGTTATACTAAGAGTGGAATATATATATATATATATATATATATATATATATATATATATATATATATATATATACTACCATACTATTAGCAATTTCCACCAACCATTCAACTTGATATTGTCTACAGTTTTTGTTACCTTGGGGACACAGTTGGGGCTCGTGGTGGTTGTGATTTAAGCATGACTGCTAGAATATTCGATCTGCTTGGGGAAGGTTTTGTGAATTATTACCACTACTAACCTTATGTGGGTTATTGTATAAAACAAGAGGTAGAATCTACGAAGTACACATCAGACCTCTTTCTGCTATATGTTAGTGAATGTTGGGTACTAACCTCTAAAAATCTACAAAAACTACAACAAAGCAGTAGATTGATGATTCATTGGGCATGCAATGCTCGCCTGGAAGATCGGACTAGCCCTGCACCCTTGTTGGTGATATTAGGTATCAAAGACCTAGCATCAACCCTACATTTACTACATTGGTATAGGCATGTTTCACTTAATGAAGGTAGCATCAAGCAAGCCTACAATATGGATGTTGTTCATAAACACAGTCATGGACAACCAAGCAAAACTTGGAATGATCTGGTTTGTCAAGACAGGAAAGCATGGAAAATGACCAATGTGGATCCATTAAACAAAATGTTATGGAGAAAGAGTCTTATGGTATGTTATCACCACATGAAAGCCACTATGTGGGGAATACGACACACAAAACAAATTATGATAATGATGATGATTGCTGCCATAAAACAAGGTTTGTGATTAGGAAGGGTTACCAACCAGCACTAAAGAGGCCCTCATCCACATGAAACAGAGTACAAGAACCCCACCAGATACCAGGAATATATTTCAATGTCTCTCAGTTTAATAAAGAAAATGGGATTGGTTTTTTTAGAATTATTTGTTTATGTCCATCTGTGGTGAATGTGTATATTGTACACAGTGGTTGTGAAGGCAGAAAGAGACAGTTACCACCTACCCAATGTTACCAACAGCAGTTTTTGAAATTATATCTGAAGAGAAAATTTTTATGAATTAGAAGTTTATTTTGGATGATTAAATAGTACAGCCCACTGTATTTTTTACAACTCTGGTAGGAAGAAATTTCATCCTAATACATAACTTAAATGATCTATTTATGACAAAAAATAATTGAAATTCCTTTTTGTAGAAGGTATTTATTACCTTGCACCAACAAAAAACAGGTGAAGTTGATTTTCACATAGTCATTTTTTATGTTGTTCCTATAGAGTTCTATGGGGGCTTTTTTCAACAGTAGTATTAAATACTTATATAGTACAGGAGCATAATTCTGCCATTTGACATATGCAGGTATGATTTACCTTTGGGATGCGAATACTCACAAGACAACACAACTTGAAAGTGGACTTAAGTAAGCTTTATTTTCAAAGCATTTGAATTTTTTATTCTTTTTTATAGTGTCGATTTTAATTCAATACTTTGGGTTTTATTTTTTAACTATTATGTTGTATTTTGGCGGAACTGAATTTATCATTTTAGTTCCCAATACTTGACTACAATAAAACACAGCAGCTCATTTCTTGTTTCACATGCCTCTATAGCCCCACAACTCACTTGTTACCAACACTCCCCAATGTCTTCTATGTTATTTCAAAATTGGTTAAACTGAAGAGCAAATACAAGTATACATTGTTTTTATCTCGTGGAGAGAAGGCGCTACTATCACGGTTGTCACTTCCATAGAAATTTTACCACCAGTTACTTATAAAATATTGATAGAAGCTTATTGCTACATCTGTGTATATTTATGAAAAGTTAAATTTATTAATATATGTTGCAGAATTAGGTCTCAGTGAAAGTGTTGTTGAAAAAAGTTATTCTTAGTACTCAATATTATGTTGTGTTAGTTTGTTATATTTAATAAAACAAGTCCGAAAACAATAACCTGAATTAAAGGCCATTTGAGGAGGACAAAGTCTTTAATGAGCCATCACAGGGATATATTAAACAATCAGTGGTTACTTGCTCATTAATAGCATTGATCAATTCTCACCATTCCATGTGATGTTACAGATACGATGCTGGATATTAACTTTTGTATTTTCCCTGCGCAGTTGACACTTGCAATAAACGAGCTTCTCAGATTACAGAATCATAGTAGTAGAATTTCAATGGCCAGCAAACAGTATCTTCCTACCAACCGCATGGTAACTCATAAAATTTTATGCAGTTAATGTAAATACTGCCCCAAACTGACGTTTCATGCGTTTCCCTACAATTTTGATGATCTTACAATTTAATGTGCAGAGGTATAATTTTATTTGTGAACTCATGGTACTGTTTTAGCTTGTTTTTTCCTTGCCTATACTGCAGCACCTGATGTTAAAGCTGGTGCCAATATCCTATTAGCCGTTTGACTTGGTCTTTTTGGAAACATTGCAAGCACTGTATATGTGTCGAATATTCACAAATCTACGCTTCTTTTTTCTTGATAGTATGCTACATTCTAAACGTATGGAAAGTCTGCAAGTAGTAGCAATGGTCCCAGATACTCTTTAATGTATATTTGAGTCTAAATTACCTGTCTTTGATTTTACACATGGTGTTAATGGAAAAACTCTTAGTCTGAATTCGGATAATTAATACGACTGTACATTTTATGGCCTTTCTCATTTGCTTATTGTTAACTCACTGTTTTGAGTATTACAGAAATGAAAAGCTACTTAAATGTATAATCGTAATCATGCAAGCCCCGTAGCCCAATGCCCAATGGGATAATTTAAGGCATTTGCATGGTCTTGTGGGCTATTTGACTTATGGATGGGACTGTAATTGAGGCTCATCTTTTTTTAGAGGGAAGTAAACCAATTGGTGATTATTTGATGGAGAAAATATTTTTAATCAGGAGGCCTTATGCATTACTCCAGAGATAACGTATTTCAAAATTAGAGAAGGATCTTTATTAGCAGCGACTTCGCAAGTCTGAGGTCAAAAGTGACATGATTTATTTTCTCGCTCAGTAGAACAAAATAACACGGCACTATGGTTGTGTTTTTTGTGATTTTTAGTATCATGGCATTGTTTTTCTTCCCTGTCTTTCGAGATAGTTAATGAATAGGAGCAAAAAATGGGGCAGAAATATTTGGAAATTTAGTTTCAAAGATGCATTTGAGAGGCAGTGGAGTTTAAAAAGTTTGATTAGTCAGTTGTGAAGTAGCATGATAAATTTACAGAAGACCAGGTAGACTGTTTTGCTACATATGAGATGGAGGATGAAAAGCTTGAAATTTTGGAAAGCTGCAAATAAAATATTGTAGAATTGGTTTGGATTTAACAATACATTGGTAATTTTCATGTTCAATATGAATAACCCTGAATAACAAGGGTTTTGGCATGGCTTCGACTATTTCCTGAACGAGTAGATTTGCACAAATTATGTCAAATTTATGTCAAAGAATCCTCTATGGTTGGGAGGTAACTTTTGTGTTGACCATATGTGTTTCCACAACTCTTAACCTGTACTCATGATTGGGTCTAACGATACAGAATAAGATTTTCATCCGAGGTCATACCTGTCGGAACAAGTTAGGGGACCAGTGCTTCCAGACTTTTTAATGTCATTAAAAAAAGGAAGATATATTAATTCTTCTGCTTGTGATACCTTTGCATAGTTAATTGAATGTTGCTGTTCCTCCTGATGGGAATTCAGTTTAGCAGATGTAACCCAATTCATACTTTTGTAACGTTAAAAGAGAAAAAGTGCATTTTTTTGGATGGGTTTTAAAAAGCATTTCCTCAATGACGTGTTAGGAATTGTTTCTGTGAATGCATAAGTAAGCTAATGAACTATAAATCTTTGTCTCGCCTATATATGTATTCTTTAATTAGACCATACCTGAAGAGAAAAATGTGACAACATAATATTCAATACCTGGTTTAGTTTGTTTTATTGACAATTTCACTGAAATATATTGCAACAAGAAAGTGACAATTAATCAGGTTTGGTATGTGTGTTTGCTGATTTTTTCGATCTTGGTTGCATTTAACCAAGTATTTGGGTTACAAACATGTGGTAACAAATATTAGAGAGTTTTTAAATCTTTATTGTACACGTTTTGCTTTTTTTCTCAAAGGGATACACTGACTTTTTTAGTTTGGTCAAAAGTAAATCACTTGCTTGCAGTAGGTATGAGGGTTTCTTACAGTATTTTTTACTTAAATTGTAGTTATTTTTTATCTACTTAGTACTTTTCCTTGTTTTTTGTCTTACAACGAACAAAACCATTATCACCACCACTACTACTACTACTACTACTACTACTACTACTACTACTACTACTACTACTACTACTACTACTACTGCTACTATTACTACTACTACTACTACTGCTGCTACTACTGCTACTACTACTACTACTACTGCTACTTCTACTACTACTACTGCTACTACTACTACTACTTTTACTACTACTACTACTACTACTGCTACTACTACTTCTACTACTACTACTACTACTACTACTACTACTACT
>RDPX01000026.1:941205-963289 GCA_003991215.1 Morbakka virulenta
CGAAAAAACGTGCATCAATTCTTGGTTACGATTGGAGATGGGTTTTATCATAAGACAATCAACAAATATTTTTGCAAGTTTTTGCTTATTTTCTCTTTTATTCTGTTTTATCCTCTTGTTTGTTGTGTTGTTTAAAATACTGGATGTCAGGTGACTATGAAGAGCACCACCACTACCTTAATTACCATCCTAACCTTTGCTACATTATTTCAAACACTGCCACTAATACTGCTAATGCTCCTGCCCCTGCTGCTACTGCTACTACTACTACTACTACTACTACTACTACTACTACTACTACTACTACTACTACTACTACTACTACTACTACTACTACTACTACTACTACTACTACTACTACTACTACTACTACTACTACTACTACTACTACTACTCTACTACTACTACTACTACTACTACTACTACTACTACTACTACTACTACTACTACTACTACAGCACCACTTTAACTAATACTAGTACTATTACTGCTATTACAACAAAAATCAGTGCTACAATTTTGTCTCTTGCTGTTATTGCCCCTGTTATTGTTATTATTGATATTACTATGCTTACTGCACCATGTAATACTGCTGCAGTTGTTTTTTGGGCTGTTTCTACTACTACGTCTACTACGGCTAGTATAGCCTCTTCTATTACTGTGTCGTCTCCTACTATTAGTATACAATTGCTCAAACAACAGCAAATAGTACCTAATGAAGGGTAGACACCCAACGAGCGGCCCTGAATAAGATTAGAACTTATATACACACCTGATTGTGGATTTCTAATCCAGCATCTTACCCTACTTAGAGTTGATTTAAAGTACAGCAGTCACTTAGTATGTAGCAGACATTGATATACATCAAACAAGACTGACTGTTAGGTGTTTTGGCTTATCCAGATTTTGAAGAACTCACAAATAAAACTTAGAAATAGCTTGCGCGACAGCGATTGTCGTACTCCCTTCCTCATCGCTGTTTATGCATAATGGCTAATGGCTTTATAAAAGGTGGCATCTATCATAGCATTTAGTGTAGATGTAAAGTTTGAAATCTTCAATGCTTATAGCCAATATAAAGGTGAACATTCCGATAATGCTCAGTTCCAATAAGCTTGAACAAACTGAATTGCAATGTGATTGCCAGTGACCAACACCAATCAAAATCAACGGTGTACCTTAATATTTGTTTAAGTCTTCAACCATTTATCTTCAGTTTCTTTTGTATACTGAACCTTGTGTTTTTATAGTTTGCCAAGTTTTCATCAGCTCAGTTGACTATGCCGAAATTAAAGAATTCTTTTTTATTAAGATTCTCTTGTTTTATAGGGTTTTTTTCCCGCGTGTGCAATATACAGTTAACTACCGCCTACTTTTGTTGTTGACGCACAACTTTACTCCTGTTAATGTTTAGCTTGTAAAGAGTTTGTTTATTTTGATACAAAATATTTTTTGCTTACCAGGAACAACTAAAGGAAATTTGTTAATCTATAACCATCAGACCTCAAGGTAGGCACTTCACTAACAGCTTTGTTATGTTATACAGAGATTACAGATTGAACAGATATACAGTACTGCATTACGACAGAGGAAGGAAAATTAAATAAATAAATTCGATCGATGTATGTATATATATATATGTGTGTATATATATATATATGTGTGTGTATATATATATATATATATATACTCAATCTGCAGACAGTACTGTTTCGCCCTTTGTGGGCTCATCATTGCAGCACAGAGCTTCTGAGAAATAACTCTGTGGCTATGTTGCCGGAGCAAACACAGGTTAAAGAGTTATTGTGGGATCCTGCCAGAGTGCTCAAACTACGCATGCGCCGTGAGCATTGNAAGATTGAACAGATATACAGTACTGCATTACGACAGAGGAAGGAAAATTAAATAAATAAATTCGATCGATGTATGTATATATATATATGTGTGTATATATATATATATGTGTGTGTATATATATATATATATATATACTCAATCTGCAGACAGTACTGTTTCGCCCTTTGTGGGCTCATCATTGCAGCACAGAGCTTCTGAGAAATAACTCTGTGGCTATGTTGCCGGAGCAAACACAGGTTAAAGAGTTATTGTGGGATCCTGCCAGAGTGCTCAAACTACGCATGCGCCGTGAGCATTGCATTACGCTAACAACAGGTTCCCATCTCAGATAGAGTGCTTAACCAAACTTTCGTAAGGGAGGCGTTATATATATATATATATATATATATATATATATATATATATATATTATTGGATTTAGCTGTTGAAATATATTCTAAAAGTGTACTGAAAGAAGGTTGTGTAAAGTGGTTAGTGGGATAGACCCCAATGTCTTATTACTGGTTGTACTGAGACTTTGTCAGCATGATCAATTAACACTTTGAAACCAGGAAATATGTAGGCCAATTTGACAAATTTTGTACACAGTAGTTTTTTATTGTATTTCGAGTTTATTAGCTCTTAAATCGGTTTGCCCTTTCAATACGGAAATTTTTCTCTTGAATCTTAAATACATGGATAAGAGGTTAGTGTACATTGCAACCAAGGTTTGTTTGTAATACCTCCCTGTGTTAGCTGTAAATCGTATTCATGTCAGTTACATAATATCTTTTAGCGGATTAGCAGGAGATCCATTGCTCAATAACAGGACTTGATATAGAGGCCAGACACCGGTCATTTTGCGGCCAGAAAATTTGTCCGGTCAAGAACTGTTCTTGGTGGACATTTTGTCCGGCGAGCTTTTATTATGATGATATATTGTCTTAATTTTACTTTCAAGTTGTTTCTTGGAGAATCAAATTTGTGTTCGTACATGCTTTTTTCCATTCACTTACTAAAAGTTTCCACCACATACCTTTCTTGTTTGTCAAAGTATGTTCATAAACTCGTACAATTATGTAAGAGAAAGTCCCTTGCATTTATACATGTTGTTTTTCGATCGTATGATTTTATTGAGCCTCATGGAGACATATTATATGTATAAAGACAGGGGTTTAATACATTTCATATTTAAAATAAGTTTAAAGAAGCTGACGTCAATATTAACAATCATTATTCCTTTTTAAAGTGCTGGTGTAATGATACTCCTCCATTTACTGATATAAGAGTAATTTCAATATTTGCATGCACTTATTTATAAAGGAAGACAATACATTGAAAACGGAAGAGGTTTTGATACTATCCAGTGTCTGGCGCCAGTTGGCATACCGAAGAACAATGTTTCGGAACCTGTTTCAATTCCCCTGTGGTTTCTTTGCTTTATTTCATACATTTTTATTCTTTTCCACTTTAAAGCAATAAACATTCTTTCATAGATAAAGAATTTAATAATTTAGTGTATTTCATATGAGATTGTATGGTGAAACATGGAGCAAAGTATAACTAAATGTACGTTTTGTCAAGAAAGAAATACAAAGTATCTTTACATAGAATGTATGTGAAGTGAAACATTTGTTTAGTTCCAGCACCGCGAAGAACATAAGGTCACAGTGAAGAATATAATAAAGTTGAATTGAGAGCAAACTGATACTCCCAGCAACGGCGTCAAACAAAAGCAAGACACATCTTCACCTCGTACAACCACAGCTGCAACTGCTGAAAGATGTAAGTCAGAACTTACAACTCATTCAGTTTCAGCGTGGTTGACGTACCCTATCAATAGAAATAAATGATATGAAGTGTACTGTTTGCAGAAAGGGTGAAGAAGAAATGAAGAGCTTACCAAAGTTTAATGACGTACACATTAAAGGATCACAAAATTACAAATATCGGCAACTGAAGAACATGCAAATACAATTCTCACCGTGGTGCTGTGAACCAGTGCCTAAAATTCAAAGGAACTCCGCTTGTTAAGCGCTTCATGTCGTTGTCTGCGTTTGAAATTAAAAACACAGATATGATCACAGGAATAGCTACGATGGGCCAAAAAATACAGAAAGAACAAATTGGAAATTTATGGTAGCTCTTTATCAAAACAACTCTCAATGGCGAAATATTGACGACATCTTGAAACTCGAACAACTGAACGGTGAAGAAATGGTTTATCAAACAGATCGATAGTGTGGCCATTTTATTGATTACTGCAGAAATCAAACAACAATTGAAGTCTGCTTCAGCTAAAGCTAACTTTTATAGCGTTTTGAGTGACGGGTCAATCGACAATTCTTTTTAAAGAAAATGAAATAGTATGCGCGCTATTTTTTTATCCAACGCCAGACAGTGTTGAAATAAAAGTAGCATTTCAAGAAATGGTTTTATGTGAGTGTCATGGGTTGACCATGTGATGATAAACTTGAGATTTTATTCTTTTAATAAAAGTATCAATAATGCTGTACGAAAAAGCCCAATTTTTTTTTAATATAAAAGAAATCTCATATTCACACTGGTGATGAAAATGAAGATGCAGATGCAGACTCAAGGATTTTACTTTGTGTTTTATTGTTGAAAAATCTTTGTTTCAAAGTTTAAGCAGACATGACGCAAACATGTCAATTTTTTCTTTGTTTACTTGCGTTTGCTTGTATCGTTAATAACTATTAAAATGAAAATCATCACTTTTGGTTACAACTTGCCCGTCTGCAACCAGGGTTGATATGAATGTGAGGTACTACTCTACTCTACTCTTCGGTTTAACAACCGTGGTTCCCTCTGTTTGGGGATTGGACAATGCCAATAGGTAGGTATTGTTACTGGTCACATTGCACTGTCGCCGGACAAATTGGCTATTGACCTTTTGAAAATTTTATCGAGGCCTGCAATAACTTCTAAAGCCAAATAGACAGGCCAGTGAGAGGAGCTGGAGAACACAAAGTACTCTGATGGGACTTTTTGAATGAAAAAACTTTTCTTCTTGAAGGTAAAGAAAAAGTAAAATCAGTAGTTGGATTTTGTTTTTTCCCCTAAAAATAAACGTGTTTTTGTGTTATAGTTGACTCTTTACATTATTGGATCACAAAGCGGTTAAAAATTCATATTTTTTCGTATCTGTGTTAATTAAATGGCGTAAAATTAGATGCGAGAAGTTCCATTTTAATGATGAGCTTGTATTGAGTATTTTTTAATTTTTGCTGTGTGTGGTTTTTTCTCTTCTTAAGATTGGAGGCCTTGCAATGTATTTTTATTTTTGATTTGTCGTTACAGAAAAATACCTATTATTGGAAAACACACAAAGCGAATTACTTGTGGAGCCTGGAATGCTGAGGTACCAAGTCTTTTTACTCCAGAATGCACTAGTCTTTTTCGTTAGTTATGGTTGATAGTAATTCTATCTTTAGTTTTTAATTCTAGCTTATAACAGTATGGATTGCTGAAGCTGTATAAGCGTGTTTTGACAAAGTTATTTCAGAATTTTACCCTCTTTGTGAAGTCTGCAATTTTAAATGCTGTACTCTTTCTGAGTCTCTAAAATTTTTAAGGCCTTTGTTGGATTATTGACTATGCCGTGGGCCTTGGCCAGTAAACAATATGGATACATAGTAATATCTTATATCACTTATCATTCCTTTGCATGTTATTAGTTATTTGAAAGCATTACCAATTTAGTGATGGTTGTCACCCATAACGTTACTGCTACACATATGCATTTAACGAGTGCGCAACTGGTATTTATATTCAAAGTAACAACAGTCACCTAGTAATTTTTAGTTTATATATACCAGTAGATTTCTTCACTTGACCCATTTTAGTGCCTATAGGAGACTTAAACTTTTTTTTCAATCGAAAACAAAGCCCCAAAGTGACGTAAGACGCCTATCTGAGCGGAGACGCCATCGTTATCATCATCAACTTTGCACACACAAACACACGTAAGTCTTACAATGAACTAAATTGAGGGAATGGAAATACTTAGAAAATTATTATGAAAGGAAAGGAAATAAATCAAACTTGGCTCCTCTGTTTAACCGAAAGACTAGTGATTGTTTTTAGAACATAGGTTGAATTTTGTTGCTTTATCTATAGATCAGGAATTTGTGAATATATTCTTATATATTTTTTTTTCTAACATATTTGAAATAAATAGTTATATACTTACTTAAATTATTGCATTTTTTCATGCATATTAAATAATTTAGAAACGAAAGCGTTCATTTATTTCATTATACATGATATATTTTGTATTTTATTTGTAGAATTTACTTGCTCTTGGGTCAGAAGACAAAACTGTATCAGTTACTAACTCAGATGGTGATACTGTTAAACAGGTATAGACAATAGAATTTTTAGAAATTCATAAGTAATATTTATTTATAGTGCACTGTTCATACTTTACTGTCATTTAAGGAGATTTTAACAGAAAGGAGAAACTTACCATGTCCTGGATATAGCTGACCTGTCATTTACAACGTTTTTATGTCAGAAAAAATCCAGTTGCTTTAGTTGCTGCCAAATATTTTATATTTAACAGATGGAGCTTTTTGGCTTATTTGGTGTTTAGCTTCCTTTTTATATTTCGCTAGACGTGAAACATTTTGAAATCTTTCAGCACTGCCAAACAGCACCTATTGGTTTGTTTTCAGTTTGATGTGAAAATTGCTCTAAATTGATCGAATTTTTTGAAATTCTTTTCAGACAGCAACTCGATTCGAACCATCCAACGTTCAGTTTTCATCAATGAAAACCGATGAAAGACAAGGGCAAGGAGAGTCTACGGTATGTAGTTTAATCACTTTTTTCCGTTGCTTTACGTTGTGCTGTTTGTATTGTAACATATAATATACCATCTTATCATATCATAACATACCATGTCACTTATATCATACAATATATCATATATCATATCATATATCATATATCATATATCATATATCATTATATCATACCATATCATATTATGTCATGTCATGTCATATCATGTCATATCATGTCATCTCATCGCATGTCATCTCATCTCATCGCATGTCATCTCATCTCATCGCATGTCATGTCATGTCATGTTATGTCTTGTCATGTCATACCGTATCATACCATATCATATCTTATCATATTTGATTTTTTACTTAAAAGTTTTTTCATCAGAAATCAGAAATTTGTTTATTAAGAAAATATTAAGTTTTACCCAATTACCTCCTTGACCCAAATACTTTGCCTTACGTCTTTTTTATTGTGTTTTTCTACCAGGTCAGTCTTGTTGTTGGAAGAAAAACTTTGTACCTTTACAATCTAAACGAGCCAGATAATCCCATTGAATTAGCATTTCAGGTAAGGAGCGATTTCTTTTCTTTGTCGAGTAATACAGCTGTTGTAAGGGAGAACACGTGCTTTTTTTTTGGTTGACTAAGGTTCTCCATGTTTCTTCCTATTGACTCCACGCCTGCTGTCTAGCAGTGGAGTAATTGTTTGGGTAAAGGACTAGAGATACTGGTTTAAATCTGTCTATAAACTTATGCGGGATAAAGGAACACTTTGAGCTAGTTATTTGGCTTTGAAATATATTACCAAAGTTAGCACTTAGCTCACCTTCACGAAAAGCAAGATCCCAAATTCATGTTGTTTTAGGTGAACAGAACAAATTAACACTGTAGGTTTTGTATCTGATGAAGTGCCACAGTTACAACCTCGCGTGTGAGATTTTGTATTTTACGATAACTTCTCATCAGTTTTATTTACGTCTGAGAAGTAATTTATTAGGAAAGGTGCCCCAACTTGAAGATGTTCAGGTCAATGGGACTATAAATGACATCCCATCACTATGAGTTTACTGGATTGACAAAGCACGAATAGCGAGGAATAGCGAACAAGCATGCAAACCTTCATTCTTGTGAATGTTGTCTTGAAAGTATGGTGCTTTTATGGTGTGCAGTATAAATTAGCACTACACTGTAGAAATTTTCGAAAGACCAAATTCTGATTTCGTCTAATATTTAATGTAACCAACAGTCTCGTCTAGAAACTAAACAGCAAGGCTGAGGAAGGATTCACTGCCCATTTTGCAAGCGAGGATACGCTCGTTCATTTTCATGGGAACAGAGCTTCTTCAGATGATAATAATTTTTAAATGCTTTACATTCTTACACAGGGTTTTCTATGACATATATACTTGATTCAGGCATAGGAAATTGTAGAAAAAGAGGATTATTCTCATACAGGGGAAGACTTTTTCCCACAGTAAAATAAACAAGAGCCTCGAAACTTTAAAATATATATTATTTTTGTAAGAAATGAAAACCTTGTCGTGAATAAAGAAATTATTATTATTTCATTAGGAACAATATAAACAAGATAAACCAGTTTCTTCTTCTTCTTCTTCTTCTTTCGGCTTCTCTCGTTAGAGGTCGCCACAGCGGATCAATGCTCGCCACTTCTGTCTGTCAGAGGTATCCTCGGTTGATGCACCTGCCACTCTCATGTCTTCGTTCACCGAATCAGAGAACCTCCTCTTTAACCTTACTTGCTTCCTCTTTCCGGGTGGGGCCATTTCCATCACTTCCTACATAACTCCCATCTTTTCTCATTACATGGCCGAACCACCTCAATCTCGATTCCCTGATCTTATCCCCCAACCTGGCCACTCCCAGCGTTTCTCGTACTGTGTCATTTCTCACTCTGTCCATTCTGGTCCTCATTTCACTCACTTCCATTCTCTTCTCTTGCTTCTTCGTTAACGGAACCGTTTCCATGCCATACATCATTCCTGGTCGTACCACCGTTCTATGGACCGCTCCTTTAATTTTATTTGGTATATTCCTGTCACACAAGATCCCCGTCACCTTTCGCCACCCATTCCATCCCGCCTGCACTCTCCTCTGCACTTCTCGGTCACAGTCCCCAGTACTTTCCAGTGTCGATCCCAAGTATTTAAATTCTTGCACTTGCTTGATCTCACTTCCATCCATTGTGATTTTCACTTGCACTTCTTTGTCATTCAGGCACAGAAACTCCGTCTTTGCTCGACTCACCCTCAGGCCTCTTCTCTCCAGCGCATTACGCCACCTTTCCAGTTCACACTCAGCTTCCCGTTTCGTACCGCAACATAGTACAATGTCATCGGCAAACATCATGGTCCACGGCGCTTCTTTTCTCACTTCTTCTGTAAGGTTGTCCATGATCATGGCAAAGAGGAATGGGCTAAGAGTAGATCCCTGGTGTAATCCTACTCCAACACGGAAACCGGTGGTCACACCCATCGGGCATCTAACCACGGTCTCACACTCTGAGTACATATCCTGAACCAATTCGATGTACTTCTCCGGCACTCCTGCAGCCCTCATACAATGCCACACCTCTTCTCTCGGGATCCTATCGTATGCCTTTCCCAGGTCTACGAAAACGCAGACCAATTGCTGTTGCCCCTCTCTGTACTTTTCCATGAGCAGCCGCAAAGCGAATATCGCATCAGTGGTGCCTCGACCGGGCATAAAACCAAATTGTTCCCCACTGATATTGACAATTCGCCTCAGCCTAGTCTCGATCACTCTCTCCCACAACTTCATGGCATGACTCATTAGTTTGATGCCGCGGTAGTTCCCACAACTCTGTGCATCGCCTTTTCCTTTGAAGATGGGGATTAGTGTGCTTTTTCTCCACTCTGATGGCATTGGTTCTCCATGGATGATCTTATTGAACAGCCCAGTGAGAAACTCAACACCAGAGTCACCCATGGCTAGCCATGCCTCCACTGGTATGTTGTCAGGGCCAACCGCCTTCCCCCTTTTCATCTTCTTCATGCACTTGCTAACTTCCTCCTTGTCAATGTCCGGTATCTCACGTTCATTCACAGTCAGCTCATCTCTCCTTCTCTCCCTGGGATTCTCCACGTTCATCAAGCCTTCAAAGTAATGCTTCCATCTTTTCAAGATCTCTTCCCTGTTTGTCAAAACTTCTCCGTTTTCTCCTCTCACCATTCTCACATGCTGTAGATCACTGGTCGCTTTGTCTCGTTGTTTTGCCATCCTGTACACTTCCTTTTCTACTCCTTTTTCTTGGAGACTAGAGTATAGCTCCTGATATGCATCATTCTTGGCCTTAGACACCGCAACCTTCGCCAACCTTTTGGCTTCATCATATCTTCGCTTACTGTCCTTTTTTTTGGCATTAAACCATCCCTTCAGTGCTTGCTTTTTCCCTGCAATTGCATCCTGGACATCCTCATTCCACCACCAGCTCTCCAAGTCTTCTTTCTTACGACAAGATGACATTCCCAATATGCTCTTAGCTGTCCCACACATAGCTTTGGAAACTGTTTCTCATGATAGTTCCCTGATTTCCCCTGGTAGTTTTTCCATCATCTTTTGGCAGAAGTTCTGACTAACCTCTGTGTCCTTCAATTTTCACCATCTGATCCTTGGTTCGCCTCTCTCTGCTTTTTGGTGCTTCCCTTTCAGATCGAAATCTCCTATGACCACGTAGTGTTGCTTAGCCACTGGCTCACCAGGAATAACTTTACAATCCTTCACGTCTTTCAGCGAGCGCCTTCTGCACGAAATGTAGTCTATCTGGGTCTTCCTGTTTCCACTCTCATAGGTCACCAAATGGCTTTCTCTCTTGTTGAAAAAGGTGTTGAGCACCGCCATTCCCGTGCTGAGTGCGAAGTCCACGATCCTCTGCCCCTCCTCGTTCCTCTGGCCATACCCATAGCTTCCTATCGCTGGGTCATCTCCATCAATACCTTTTCCAACATGTCCATTCAAGTCTGCCCCAATGATGATACGGTCTGTGCTCGGTAGTCCATTAATGAGATCCTCCAAATCACTCCAAAAATCATCCTTCTGTTCTTGTTCACAGCCTTCTTGAGGTGCGTATGCACTGATGACATTGACTATTGCTTGTCCGAGTTCAATTTTCATGGCAATCAATCTGTCAGATTTCCTGATGACCCATCAGTACGTAGCTAGTGTACTCTTGTCTCAGTATCACACCCACCCCATTTATGGCTTTATCTGTTCCAACATAGAATAGCTTGCAGCCATCACCGATGTTCTTGACTTTACTTCCAGTCCACCTTGTCTCCTGCACACAGAGTATGCCTAACTTCCGTCTCATCATGTCTGCTATCTCTCGGCTTTTTGCTGTCATCGTTCCTACATTTAAGGTTCCTACTCTCACATCTACTATTCTCACTTTTCTCCTCTCCCTTCTCTGTTTGATACGTGCTCCACCCCGCTTCTGTCGTTGACCCACAGTACCATAGTTTCCATTATCACCCTGAGGGTCACCAGTGGCAACGGCGGCCGTTGTTAATCCGGGGCTCGACCGATCCGGCATAGTTTCACTTTTCATTGTCCGCATAAATGACTTGGCAAAAGATCGCGCTGCCTGCCCTGGCTGTCGCAACTCCCAGTCCATGGGAGGGGTCCCTTAACCCTGGTAAAGGGGGGCACAGGGGTTGCTAGCATTTGCCCAAAGATGCTACCCCAGGCTAGTGGAGGGAAGGAGGCGCCTTAAATCTCCATTGCACGCTGGCCTAGACCAGTCATGCCCGCTGCCCTTAAGATAAACCAGTTTACAAGTGCTTAATTCATTCATTTGGTGTCATACTCCATAGCTAAACCATAGCTTTTGCTTACAATAATCTCCTATTGTTATGGTTCGAAGAGCTTGATATTTTATCGCATAGCTTCTCTGTACCACTATAGTGAGAAAGCTGGAAAGAGGGCAATAGTTAGATCGGTAACTAATTCTTCAATTAAGATAACTACCAATAAAATTATTGGTAAGTAACTCGTATTAAATGAAGACTTTCTGTGCGCAGAAGAAAGTTTAACTAGGACATTTAAGGCAGAAAACAGAGAAGTGCAACAAATAGCCATTTCTCCTGTTTATATTGCAAGTTTAATCGCGTTACCTGCATAAGTGTTCAAGAAATAATTTTTTATCTTTAATGCAATTTTTTAGCTTAATATAAACAGGGTTGAAAGACTAGTGTAGCTACTCAGGTTATTTGACAAGAAAGAGTTTGAACGTAACGCTAATAACTGAAGCAGTAGAGCATATTTCTTTGTTAGTCGGGTGTTAGTTATTTTATCACATCGTGAGTCGTAAGCTTTTTCGGAGTTGCATGTTGAGAGATACTTGTCACGCTACTGTAATTGTTTATATCTCTAGTGCTGGAAGCTATATTTTTGAAAGAGTGAAAGATGTCGCGTTAATATGATTGTTGTGCTGTAGAGAATTGATTGATTCTTTAATTTTTTCTGTTGTTGTGTTGGCTTTCTTGCCTGTGGTCCTGTTTTCTTAAATAAAACTTTGGGCAACAACAGTTATGGGACAGATGTTTTTTAAACACTTGATCATGGATGCTTGTATGTATATTACTGTAATGCATGGAATTATGGTTCCATTTTCACTTTACTTAACACTTTTTTATTGCCTTGTTACCAGAATGTCAATTTTGAGTATACTATTCCAAAATCAAACGAAAACTCAGATTTAGAAATTCAAAATGAGATTATACTATTTCAAATGAATACTCGGATTTAGAGGTTAATAATGAGAGACAGTCCAAGTTTTTACTTTTTTCAAGTGCGAATTTAAGAGAATATTTGTGCTGAGCTCTGGTCTGCACAGCTGTTTCAAAGAGACATCAGAGAAAACTGTTGAGCTACCTTTTCATCCTTTTATTTGTTTTTTATAGAAAACGCTTTAATTGCTTTTATATATATATATCCTGGACCAGGTTGATGGGGACCAAAGGCCTTTTGACCAGAATAGATCTTTTTTTTGCGATCGTTTGTTTTATCCATTTTTAAGAAGTAGTTATGAACTCATTGTTTTCTTTCTGGACGTAATTAAGATACAGGAGGATTAAATAATTTAGAACTGTAAACCCTTTTGTATTTTTTTAATTATACTTTTTCCTTTACAACAGCCAAGGTACGGTAATATTGTGTCTTACAAGTGGTTCGGTGACGGATACATTATGATTGGATTCTCTGCAGGATATCTTGTTGTTATTTCGACGCACATGAAAGAAATTGGACAGGTAAAATAGTTCTCATTTTGTTTTTTTCATGGAATGCCATCACATAAGTAAGAAAAAGAATATGTACTGCTCGTAATAGTTCTATCTTCTACTTGGCGTGGGTTGGAGCCTCCCCAGCAGCACCTCTGTGAGTTGGCTAGATAATCAACCTCCATGCACTGCTACCAGGTGTGAGATTTTTTGTCAACGTGAACTTAAACATGCCAGCTTTGATAAAACCTAATCATCGCTTATATGGGCAGTCTCAAGGTATAACACAACCAACTTCAACAATTAGATTTTTTTATTGTTAAAGAAACACACAAGGCATAAAGTCACAAAATGTATGGAGTTGTGAAAGTAGGAGATAAGTGAGAAAATTTGAACTACCTTAGACTTAAGTACATTTAGGTCATATCACAAAGGAAAGCATTTAAAACCTGGAGAGATCCACAAGCTAGCCGTCTGAGCGAAAAAAGTACATGCATAGAAAGATTTATTGCAACGAGGGATAGCAACCACATGGGGACGAAGCCTTTGAAAACATTGTCTTTTCCAGTGGATGACTTATGTCCACATTGACCTGTGGCAAAAGGATATTTCAAAGGAAAGTGTTGTTGATAATTTCCGCCCAATTACATGCCTCCCTATTTTGTATAAGCTGATGACTGGAGTAATATAAGAGGAAATGTATGGATATTTGGAAAGAGAAAAGAAAAGAAGAACAAAAGGGTTGCAGACGCAAGAGTCATGGGATAAAAGAACAATTTTTATTTGACAACACAGTGTTAAAAGATTGTAGGAAAAGGCATACAAATCTAGCTATCGCGTAGATTGATTATCAAAAGGCCTACGGTTTTGTCACCGATTGCTGGATAAAGTAGTGCATGGAAATGTTTGGAATAGCAAAAAGCGTCAGAGCATTTCCAGAGAAAAGCATGGTGCAAGTGGAAGCTATCTCTTACGTCTAATGGAGAAGAACTGGAAGATTGTTGACAACCTTTCTCTATTGTTATTTGTACTGTGTATGATACCAATGTCTCCATTTCTCAGGTAAAAGCAAAATATGAATGGTATAGAAGACAAGTGTCCTTAAACCACTTAGTTTTTATGGATGACTTAAAGCTCTATGGCAAAAATGAGTACCAAATGACTTATTGGTGAAAACAGTCCATTTGTTTAGTGAGGATATAGGCATGGAATGTGGAATATAAAAATATGGTGTGTTGATTATAAAGAGGGGTAAGATTACCAGGTGTGAAGGTATAGATCTTTCCAATGGGAAGGTAATGAAGGAGGTTGAAGAGGAAGGGTATACATATTTAGGAATAATTGAGCGAGACAACATCAAAGAGGGTAAAATGGAAGATAAGACAATAAAAGAGTATAAGAGGAGGCTAAGATTAATTTTGTATTCCAAATTGAAAGGAAAAACACATAACAGCAATAAACACCTGGGCAGTACCAATTTTTAGATGCAGGGCGGAGATAATTGAGTTGAGAGACAGTGAGTTAAAAAAGATTGACGGGAAAACTAGAAAGTCAATGATGACGTATGGTGCGTTCCATGCAAAAAGTGATGTTGCTAGGCTTTAAATGAGACGAAAGGAAGGTGACAAAAGTTTAAATAGCATAGAAGTAGTAGTAAGAATAGAAGAGAATAGTCTCGGACAACACGTTTTGAATTTTGAAGAATTGCTTAGATAAGGTGTGGAAGTAGCTGAGGCCATTCAAACGGAAAGAACCTAGGAGAAGAAAGTGTTTAAAAGAGAAAAGCGGAAGGAGTGTTAACAGCAATGATTGGAAAAAAAATATGTATGGCCAGTTTGTGAGAGAAACTGCCGATATAGTAGATAAAGAGAAGACATGGAATTGGCTAGCAAAAAGTGACTTGAAAGTAGAAACAGTGGCTTTGATATGTACCGCACAGGAAGAGGCAAACTACGTTAAACATAAAATTGATAATTCTGTGGACAGTTCTTTATGTAGAATGTGTGGAAAAAGAGGCGAGAATATGCAGCACTTAATTAACGAGTGTGAAAAGCTAGCACAAAAAGGATATAAAAGAAGACACGACCAAGCTGTTAGAAGTATTCACTGGGATTCACAACAGTATATCATCCATGTAGCGAATGTAAAGCTTAGCATTTTATTTGATTAAGTTGACAAAATTGATTCAGTATCTATTTGTGAGATGAGGTGCTGGTGGATTCCTAATGCCAGTCTATCCTGTTGTATGTAATAACCATCATGAATCAGCATAAATAAATATCACGAGGACATTTTTGCCGCTGCGATGAATATGCCTTTATCAACAGCTGTTTGTTTGCTACTGCAACTGTACAACAGTCCCTTACATAGTTGTATAGTTACCATTACGTGCAGATTAGTGTGACACATGAAGACTGACGAGTTTGCTAAGGTCAGAAAGCTGTATTGTTTTTAGGGAGTAGCCCACTTAAAACCCAATTTTGTAATGCGCTTATCATTTTTTTTAATGTACTGGTCACAATAGTATACTTTTCCTATATACTTTTGGAAATTCACATATTCTTGCTGTCTGTCTGGCTGTGGGTTTGAGTTTGAGTTTCACATAAAATTCGTCTGAAGTTTTATCTTGATCTTTCAATAATTCCAACTATGGGTTCTCTTTTCTTCTTTGAGCATTGGATGTTTTTATGTTGTTGTTTTTTGTGACTTCTCTATATTGAGGCAGTTCGATGATATGTTCCGTTTTCTTGTTGTATGTTTCTTGCTTTATTACACAAATTACACTTGCATTTGTTAAGTGAAATAGCCAATAGTTATTTTCTTTCTAAGTAGTCCTTAGTCATTTGAATGTTTTTGCCGGGCTTCATTTTGTTACATTTCTTGGTGTAATTAAATGTATTTACATTCATTTCTCTGATGACTTGCTTTGCTGTTTTGGACCTAACATAATAACTTTTCTATCCAGTTCTACTAAAGTATTTAGGATCAAAGCAGTCTATGAGTGCATTCTTGGGGGTAAAGACAACGTCTCCATCAGATACAGTCGAAGAGTTCGATCAAGTTCAGCAAACCTTACAGTATTCTTCACTTTAAACAAAGGTCTTTCTCCTTCTTTAGAAAGCACCACTAATTTGTGTGTGAAATACAACAAAAGACAAGCATTTTTTAGGAATTCCCCTTTTCAATGGAGTGTGTTTTAGGTAGAGACAGTACTAAGTAATTCCCCCAAATTTTTTTATTCGAGAAGACTTTGAATTCAACAGTCAACACAAAAAATTTCTCGCATATTTTCTTTTCTTGGTACTCGGAAAGTGTGGCAATGCGATATCAAATCTGAACGCTTACAGTTCCAAAGGAATTTAATCCTTGATGTAATAGTAGTAGCAATAATGATGATGATGATGATAATAATAATAATAATAATAATAATAATAATTTTATCACAATACTCTGGGACTTCAATAACCAAACTGACAGAACTATTCAGGCATACCGACGAGATATTGTCATTAAGAACCATCAAGATAAGATCTGCTTCCTTACAGATATGAGCATTCCTGATCACATCATTAAAGATATTTGAAAAACTTAGCAAGCATAAGGACCTCGAAATAGAAACAACAAAGATGTGGCATCTAAAAACCACTACAATTCCTGTTGTTGTTAGAGCTCTTGGAATGGTATAAAAAATGCACAGTATTATATTGATCAAATACCTGGGAATATATCTCTTTCTGAAATACAGAAGATCGCACTCGTGGGTACACCACACATCTTGCATAAAATTCTTTCTATGTAGAGTGTAGCCTCGTTATCCTTTCCGTTGCTTGAGGTCCTAGTATGGGACTTGGCACATATCGTATTTAAACAAGGCAAATTCAAAACATAAAATAATAATAATATTATTGATAGTATTAATGAATGGCACAACCAAACCAAAGTAATTAGTCTAAAATAGCATATTAACAATTTTCCAGAACTACTACTTTAAGTGATAAAAGAGGCTAAGATCCTGGATACGGAGTCTTCCATAGAAGTAGAGGAGTTTAAGGTGGCTTCAGATTTGTTAAAGAATACGTGGAGAGAAGAAAGAGTTTGGTATATTTGTTCGAAGGATCAACGAGTATGTAGATGAGACAAACTAAATCTTAAAATAGGGTGAGGAAGTAGGGATCTTAAATCTTAGACAGTGTCATTAATTTTCTCCACCCAGGAAGAAGCTTTAACTAACTATTCAAAGTTCTAAAACCCATCAACTACTCAAGGATAAGATTGGGCAAGTGTGGAATATGAGAAGAATCATGGCCATGCTAGTTCTGACAGGTGCTTTACGAGTGGTGTTGAAAAGATTTAAGAAACATTTTGAAAATTTAGGTGTTTCGACGAGGTTAAAAGTAGTACAAACGTTCGCCTTATTGACAGCTACACCAATTCTGATAAGATTCATATCTAGATACTGGATAAAGAGAAAGCATTGCCTGGATCCTTTAGTTACTTTTTATACCCTGTTTTCAATTTGAAATGGGATAATTTCAAATTATCCTTAAATATAGAATTGAAAACTATAACAATATTTACATTTTACAGATCGTATTTTTTAAAAGAAATTCACTTGTTTTTTAGCATTTAAATATTCTTCTTTTATTAGGAATTATTTCAAACGCGGGATCATAAGGATGTTCTGAATGACATTGCCATATCTTTATCACTGAAGAAAGCAGCATCTTGTGGTGACAACTGGTAAGTGAATAATAAGATAGGGGTCACTGATGATCACTGACCTAACAAATCAGATCATAAGAGATGGTGTCATTCCTGAGGACTGGGAAATGAGTATAATTATCAGGTGTTACAAAGGAAAAGGAAAAGCTCTAGAAAGAGGTAGTTACAGAGTATTAAAGCTAGTGGACCAAGTCCTGAAAGTTGTTGAAAGAGTTATGGAAAAACAAATTAGAAGTGAAATAAACATTGATGACATGCAATTTAGTTTTATGCCTGGACAAGGAACTATTTATGCCGTTTCTATCCTTAGACAAATGCAAGAGAAGTACCTCGGAAAGAGCAAGAAGCTATACTTTGCTTTTGCGGGTTTGAAAAAAGCCTTTGACAGAGTCCCAAGAGAAGTTGCTTGATGGACTTTGCGGAAACTAGGAGTAAGTGAGTGGCTGATCAAGGTTGTTTAGGCAATGTATAGAAATGCTAAAAGTCGGGTAAGGGTCAACAGTTCCTATACTNTCCTGAAAGTTGTTGAAAGAGTTATGGAAAAACAAATTAGAAGTGAAATAAACATTGATGACATGCAATTTAGTTTTATGCCTGGACAAGGAACTATTTATGCCGTTTCTATCCTTAGACAAATGCAAGAGAAGTACCTCGGAAAGAGCAAGAAGCTATACTTTGCTTTTGCGGGTTTGAAAAAAGCCTTTGACAGAGTCCCAAGAGAAGTTGCTTGATGGACTTTGCGGAAACTAGGAGTAAGTGAGTGGCTGATCAAGGTTGTTTAGGCAATGTATAGAAATGCTAAAAGTCGGGTAAGGGTCAACAGTTCCTATACTGAGAGTTTATGTGTGGGAGTTGGAGTTCATCAGGGATCTGTACTAAGTCCACTGCCTTTTATTTGTGTTTTGGAAGCACTGTCAAGAGAGTTTCGAAAGGGTTGCCCAGAAGAATTGCTATATGCAGATGACCTGGTTCTCTTCAGTGAAACATTGGATGGTCTACTTGCTACGTTAGAGACTTGGAAGAAGGGTTTGGAAGGTAAAGGTCTGAGAGTGAACATGGAAAAGACAAAAGTGATGGTCAGTGGTCGCAATTTAGGAAAGCCATTGGAGAAAGGAGTTTCCCTGTTCAGTCTGTGGGAAGGGAGTTTGGAGCAACTCAATCTATTGTGGTACTTGCAAGCACTGGCTACATAAACGGTGCAGTGGAATAAAGGGCCAACTGACAGAAAGTCACCATTTTAGCTGCAAGTGGTGCATAGAAGGAGGCAACCTGTGACTTAGACCTATGGAAAGTGCATTTTGAGGGTGAGGAAATTGAAGTTGTCCAGACGTTTTGCTACCTTGGTAACACCCTTGGAGCTGAGGGAGGAGCTGGTGCAAGTGTAACAGCAAGGGTTAACAGTGGATGGAGTAAATTCAGGGAGCTAATGCCATTGTTAACCAGCAGAGCTCTGCTATTATCTACCAAAGGTAGAGTCTACCAGGCATGTGTACGTAGCACAATGATGTATGGCAGTGAAACTTGGCCAGCTGAAGATGTCAGCCGCATGAAGCGGAATGACATGAGAATGATAAGATGGATGTGCAACGTAAGTCTGAAGGACAGGTTCAGTTCTAATAAACTCAGAAGGAGATTGATTCTGGACAGTATTGGCACCTGTATGCAGAATAGGAGGCTTCGTTGGTTTGGTCATGTGGAGAGAATGGACAAGAATGCTTGGGCAGGTAGATGCAGAACAATCAAAGTGACAGGAACCACTGGCAGAGAAAGACCGAAGAAAACATGGGAGGAAGTGATAAGGATGGATCTCAAACAAAAAGGTGAGAGCAGAGACCTGGTGAAGGATAGGATAACTTGGAAGTCGATTTTAAGAAAGCGTCCAACACATGCTAGCATGTAAAACGGACGTTAAACCGAATATGATGATTATGATGATGATGATGATGATGATGATGATGATGATGGTCAGTTTGTATTATATCCGCCCTTTTAGTCTGATTTACTTTTAAAATTATTGAAATAAGAATTGTCTTCGGTTCTTCTGACTGTAGATAAAAATTCTTTGAAATTCCTGAACAAATATCTTACCAGGGTATAGTGGTTTTAATGAATATTAGAGGTGCAAGATGATAAAGAGAAATTTCGACAAGATCTGATCAAGACCTTAACGCCGACAGTTTAATTTTTAGAGAAGACAACCATAGTTGTTTTTTTTAAATCTTACTAATTACCCACTACTTTGTTTTTGTTTTATTGTTGTAGACCCAATTGTTTTTTACTTTTTTTTTAATGAAAAATCGAGGTCGAATGCATAGGACTAATTTACCCCATATTTTAGCCCTCACCCACCCATACACCCCGTTTGGCTCATTTTCTGTTACTTTTTATTTTTATCTCTTTACACACAATTATAAACTTAATCAACATCCTCTGATTCAGAAATGATGTGGATTGTTGAAAAAGAACATTCGTGAATGGTTCTTTGGGAAGAAAACGTTATCCTTCACTTTCACCGTGGCCTTCTTTGTGCCTTTCCCATCCCTCTCCATCATCCTTTTTTACTTTATCGTTGCTATTCAGGCTATATGAGTTTTTTTCTTATTATCCATTTGACAATGAACTATGTGATCTGTTGAAAATAATTTTTCTTGTCGCAAGTATTTGTAACAGAAATGAATCCTAAAAGCCGATTAAAGAATCTTTCTGTTAGTCGAAAGCTCATAGCTGGCCGTGCTGGAAACCATCGTGACAAAAGAAGACGCATATTTTGTCACTAAGAACAATAATAGTACGATGCAAGTGAGTTTTATTGTTTGGCTGTGCAAAGCAACTGAAGACCTTTTTCAGTCTTACCACATCATAGCTAATGACAGATGATACTGAATAACCCTTAACCTTTAGGTGAAAGCCTGGCTCAAGCCAGTGACCCTAGAAATGTACTTATACTTATTTATCCTCTTCGAGACATGGGCGGCTCATAAGGCTTGACAGTATCCTCCGCCATCTCTCTCTGTCTTTGGCTATTTTCCTAACATCGTTCCATGTTTGCCAACCCAGGTCATTTCTTTCTGCTTCCGTACTCCTCCGCCATGTTGTTCGTGGGCATCCTTTCTTTCTTTTTCCCTCTGGTGTCCATGTTAAGGCTACTCTGTAGCTATCATTTTGTGGCTTTCTCAGAGTATGTCCAATCTATCTCCATCTCCTGCACCTTATGATCTCTCCTACTGGACTGGTCTTCATCCTGAGGTAGAGCTCGTTGTTTGTGATTTTTGTGGGCCAGAAGATACGGAGAATCTTTTTCAGACATTTTCTCTGAAATATTTCCAATTTGGTGATATCAGTTTCATTTAATTTCCACATCTCTCCTCCATAGAGTAGCACGGACATTACGTTGCTGTTATACACTCGAATCTTGGTCTTACTACTGTATTGTTTCGACTTCCAGAGGGGGTTAAGCATGGCAAACGCATTTCTTGCTGGACTCAGCCTATGTGTGATATCTTCAGTGGATCCTCCTGTTTTGTGTTTTATGGCACCGAGGTATGTGAAGGTGTCCACGTCTTCAACACTTATGCCCTTGATCTCGATTGGGCGGTTTTCCTTGTGATTTAGTCTCAACACCTTGGTCTTGTCTTTGTTGATGTTGAGACCGATGTTTTCAGCGCATTTTTAACTTTTCAGTTTTTTCCTGCATGTGTTGGTGCTTGCTGGATAGGAGGGCGATATCGTCTGCATAGTGTAAGTCTTCAAGCTGGATGGTAAACTTCCATCTTATTCCTGTTTTCTTTGCCGTTGTTGCTTTCCTCATGATCCAATCTATAGTAATAATGAAGCCTCACATCACACAGCCTTGTCGAACTCCAGTGTTTAGAGAGAACCAGTCTGATGTCTGCCCGTTGTTAATGACGCAACTACTACTTCCTCTGTACATTTCCTTTATGATCTCTATGAAGAGATCTGGAACTCCATAGAACTTCAGAATCTTCCAGAGTTTCTCTCAGTCGATGCTATCAAAAGCTTTACGGAAGTCAATAAAGTTAATGTACAGTGATGCTTGCCACTCATTGCACTGTTCGACAGTATTTTGAAGTATGAAAATCTGCTCAGCTGTCCCGTGTACTTTTCTATATGCTGTCTGCTCATTTCTCAGTTTTTCTTCTGCTCCTTTCCTGATTCTTTCTAAAACAACTCTGCAGAGGACTTTCCCAGGTATGGAGAGCAGGGATATTCTTCTGCTATTGTCACTTTTAGTAAGGTCACCTTTCTTTGGTACTTTAGCTATCATTGATTTCTTCCAGTCACTTGGCATATTGATGTTCTCTCTCACTTTCTCGAACATGTGTAGTAATCTCTTGTATGTGATCTTGCTTCCAGATTTTAACATTTCTCCGCTGATGTTATCTACTCCTGCTGCTTTATTGCTCTCCAACTTTTTTACTGCTATCTTCACTTCCTGTT
>RDPX01000026.1:979064-1014881 GCA_003991215.1 Morbakka virulenta
GTATGTATGTTTTCCTATTATTTCATTTCAGTTTGTTTTTTTCAACTAAGTGTTTTCATATAATTTCGTTGGATTTTAATTTGATTTTTTTATTGTGTCTTTTAGTTCTCATTTTGCTGTCCAAGGTAAACGATGGAACACATGAGATTGCTAGCTTGCCGCCAACAATCAATAGGATCCTTTGGGACAATTGGCTTGTAGAAAAAGTAAGAAGATAGCAATAATTTGTTGTTGTGTTGTAGGCTGCTATTTTTAAGGCAGCTAATTATACACACTAGCAATTATTGCTTTCCGCAAATTGAAATTTATTGAAGATGTTTTTGGATTACTCTTCTATGATTTTCTTTTACTACCGCCAAAGTTTGCATATGAAAATTTTTTTTCGGTTGATGTAATTATTTTTATAGGAGCTTTAAAGTAGAGGCCCAGGAAAGGATCGAAAAATATTAATTCCTGGTATGCAAGTAATATACATTTTATTTATGAAGAAAAATAATACCTTCATCTGGGTCACTCTGTCGAATTCAAACCCACCCCCAAAAGAATAAGTGTTTGCTTCAGATTGTGCATCTAGTAATGTAATTCCCACTACGTTCTTTGCATGAAGTTCTTAACCTTTATTGCAGACAAGGGTATGGAGTATCTCGGAGTGTAGTTTAACCATTGACCTCCTTTCTGTGAAAGAAATATGTTAGATGAGAGGATGACAAGCACAAAATTACGTCACCGACTCGCATTTGAAATTTGGGAGTTGGGGTTAATAACTGTTTAAAGCAATAAAATTTGAGAAATTAAAGAAGCAAAATATTTTACAGGTCAATTTTTTCAAGGTAAGACCCAAACAATGCACGAAGGCACATAAGCAAGGCAGCCACAGGACTGTTGTCAAAGCGAGGTACATTAGACTGATAAATTTCAGGAATCATCTTAGCAGATAGCTTTGGATACAGAATCAGGAAGTTGACCTTTGTGCAAAGGGAACCTAGGAAAAGATGCACTCGGACCAACTAGGTCAGAGTTATTGGTAAAGAAACGACTAGAAAGGTCAGCGTTTTCCTTATTAAACTTCGAACATCTGACACGATGAAAAGTAGATGTTCATGACAGAACATTTTGTAGCGAGGATTTTTGAAAGACTGCTTCAAGGTTTACCATGAAGGAAACGTAATTAGACGACAGTTTGAAACCGTTTGAAAGACATAGTATATAGTATTTACAATTTTGGAAAATTGTTGGCTAAAAGAGAGAAAGGATAAAAAAAGACTCCTTTTGATATTAACACTTGGTTATACTGGCTCTTGGACAAGGTTAGGAAAGCATAACATACCTTAGTATATCTGAATGTAGGTATGTGGCATATCTATTTGGAAATTCCACTTTTAGTCAATACTACGCATAATAATCTCGAATTTGAAGGCTAATAAAAATCTCTTTTATGTTTTTCTGTGTTACATTTTAGGGTGTTTTCTGTGCATGCGATGATGACAAAGCTTATTTATACGTTTTTTCAAGGGAAACAATAACAGGTAAAGGTCATGTAATAGCCATATAAGATTGTATTAATTTTGCCCAACGTTACAGTTAGTGCTTTGAATAATGGAATGTGTCTTTCTGTCTTTCAGCCACTTGTCGTTTTGTCAGAGGACACTGACAATACAAATATTACTGAACAATCATACCTACTATTTCGTCATACCTTCAGTATGCTTGGTATTTTAATGCGCCGTGAATATCTGGTACCAGATATGATATACCTTACCATTTTGTTACATTGGTAAATGACTGAATTAGATAATAAAACTTTTAAAGTGTCGCTAGGAGTGCTGTTGAATGACTTGTATTTTCATATCATTCGAAACTTTCCAATGTTGGAAGTGGAATAAATCGTATTTAAGTTGATGAAACCGGAGTTCAGAATAGGAAAACATGCATTGGCCTCAGTAATCATTTGGACAATGCCTGGGGAAACAATTTCCAGTACTCATTACTTCCATCATTCAATTTTTAACAGCTTTAAAATTAAAGGTATATTCCATCTGATAAGATATAAGTAGTGTATAAAGTGTGGTATAGAGTTGGTAAACAAGGCATATCTTTGATCCACTGGCTCAAGTAAGGATTTGACTTAGGTTTATACAAATCTCACTTCTTTTAGTTAAGAAATAGAAAACCAAATACTCTGCTGAGTTTTTCCATTTCGATGTGTTCATATTACCAGAAATATTTTATCTCAAACCATGCTGGATTTTAGTGAATCGCGTGAAGATTCGATGTTCTCTAACGCTGCTGTTGATAACGAGTGATAAAGTGGCTTTCAGATATGAAGACTAGATAGAAAGGGAAAAAATGAAACAAACAAATTAGTAGTCATAGAGTAGGAGCAGTGGATACCGGAGACTGATGGGTTGTCGGATTCAACACTATATTCTTGAAAATGAGACAAAATAAAGAGCTTCGGAGCTTTAGAATTCATTTCTTATGTTTTTATATCAGTATATCAATTGCTTAGAAACAATGTGGATAAGTTGTAATATCTTATTTGAGCACACTACCAAGAACAGTTAATGCGTAGAAAAATGTAGGAGGAATAGCTCAAATTGCATAGAGTTTGCAGAATTACGTGAGCCTGGCTTGATTGATGCTGTCATTTGGAATCTGAGAGTCATCTTTTTGCTGGAGAAACAAATGTATGGCACCCAGAAATATCATATTTGCCCTATTCAGTAAAGTGTCTACGTGATTTTTTTGCAAAATTATGGAAAAGATAATGTCACGAGCATGATTTTTTTGGCCAGGAAATATTTTGTTCCTTGTATGTTGTCTGTTTCATCAATTTTAATGACATTATTTGGTTGTGAAGAAGATGGATTTTTTTAATGTTTAAAGGACCGCGTTGTGAACTTACCAACACAGTAAAACTTCCATTCGGTCACTCACCGTTGATGCTCTATGGAGGAGAACTGTCATGCCAAACACATAATGGAAAGGTAGGGATATCATACACTATTTAATGGAAGATCTTTTAATGTATATTTAGTGTAGCTTGTTATCAGTGACCAGTTTTTTTACGTTTTAATGCACTGTCAATAAAAATTAATGAATTTCCAGGAAACTCGATCTTTTAATTTAGTTTTAATTTAGTGGAACTCTGCTCTTCAAGCTATTGTTTGTGAATATCCACTTACAAACAATAGGTTGAAGAGCAGAGTTCCACTTTCGAATCGCATGCACTTTTTAGCTTCCACCATAAACGATACAGCATCTGTCAAATCTTGGGCTGCTAATGTGTGGAAACAGCGATGGAGTAATACAGACAATCAGCTTTCCCAATTTATTCCTGAACCTACGGTGAAACCTCCAGGACATGACCTGAAGCGTGAACAATGGGTGCTCTTAAATCGATTACGATCTGGATATGGACGATATGCCGATTTCATGCATAGAATTGGTCTAAGGGACAATCCATTTTGTCGTTGTGGTGAAATTCAATCCCATCAACACGTATTGATTTGCCAACTGATAGGTATTCGAGGTGATATCAAAACTGTTGATGAGGACTTCCGTTTGTGGCTCAATGACAATGTCTTAGATATTTAGCAATTTTTTGTTGATCATACGCATATATATATATAGTTTTCACTGATTGCTGTCTACTTTCAGTATTGTTCTTGACCACAACCCAATAAGTAGTTGACAGCCTTTTTCCATAGTAGCTTTTTCTTAGACTCAGTTGATTGGATACTTTTCCTTATCTTCCCCTACTTCAAACGCTGAACTTGATCTATTTGAAATAATTAGCTGTAGTATAATGTTTTTTGCGAAAAATGTATTCAGGTGGGATTTTGATAATGGTATGTGTTTTTCCATATGTTCATATAGGCGTTTTCAATGAGTAGTACCTCAGGTTTCATATGTATTTGAAATAACTGTCGTGCCTTCGATGTATTTAGTTAAGGAGGTACAGCCCGGAAATATACTTGGGATGGTGCCTAGAAAGAACAGATAAAGGTAGATATTAATTTACCATAATAAAGAAATAGCCTTTAAATACAACGAAAGAAAACACGGTAGTCTTAAAAGTTAGTTAGAGACTGAGGTACTAAAGAGATATCATAAGGTATCACCTGTTACAAAACTCCTGTATGGTCCAACATTTGTTAGATACGTCAGTGTAATTCACAATATTAGAACGAATACGACATGCAGAGGCATATTGTGTTATGCTACATTGTTTTGTAAATACGTACGTAAGGGATCTTGAAACTCTGCCAGTGATCAAAGTTTGGCTCACAATACTTGTGATGGAGAAAAATTGGAGTTTTTCTGTTATTTTCCATTTCTCTTTCAGGTAGCCAAAATTTCATTAATGACCCCAGTTCCGTTTGGGCAGTTGCAAGATACAAGCAAAGAGGAGGTAAGTGTTACTATATTGAAGTCTCATTTAAATATTAAAACGATAACAGTCTTTGAAATCGAAGTTTTCGAATACGAAAAAACACATTTACAAAAATAGCTTGCTCTATAGAAAAGGACAATTCCGTAGTACTCTTCATTCTTGTCTTGCCCTTACTGTAACTTTCACAACAGTTATACTTGATACCTTTCTTTTTCATGTCTGATATGTTTTCTAAATGCAAATCTTTTGACCTTGTGTTAGTAATGAGATAAACGGAAAGAATGAAAAATGATAGTTGGATGGATTAATAGGTGATTTGATAGACAATCAGACAGCCTATGGAAATAGGGTTTTTTTTCTTTGCTTGGAACATTGGGAAGCTGTCTTTTTCCATTAAACACACATTTTTTAAATTACGTTCCGCACTGCTGTACACATTTTGAGTTTGCTTTTACAATAACCAGTTGGTGTTGTTTTATTTATTTTTAGTTGTTGGAATTATTTGATCAAGCCTTGTCAATGAAGAGGTAAAATGATCCGTATCTTTTTCAGTAACTTTAATCTGTATCTTCACAAATGGTATACTTTTTCTTCTTCCCACATTATTTCACCCATCAACACTGCGCACCTCTGCTCTTGCCTTATGCTTTTCAGTCGGCTAGTATGCATGCTTCACCTGGGGACGGTCAACATATGCTAAGCAAGTGAATATTTCACTCAATAACACTTGTAGAATAATTACAGGGACAGTACGATGCACACCAGTCCATACTCTGTATGCTCTGTCAGGCATAGCCCCACCTCATGTGAGAAGGACATCCGCCGCTATTTGGGAGCGATTAATACAAATCACCAATGAGCGTCACCCGTTGCATAACCATGTTCCACCTCTAATTCGACTGAAGTCAAGACAGCTTCCTGTCCATACCTGATGAAAATATCTTATCTTCTCAATCTCAGCGAGAAACCATGTGGAAGGCACTATGGGATGAATCACCAAACTCAACAGCTTTTGAGAGCAGAGGTTTAGTACCCAAAGAACAACTTGCTACTGGCCACGATCTTGGCTGGTCAACGTTGCGTAGTCTAAACCGGCTACGTACAGGTTCTGGTAGATGCAAGTCTCTCATGAAACGAATGAGATTATCAACATCTGACATCTGGAGTTGCAACGCCACACAGACTATGGACCACCTCCTGCAATGTCCAGACGCCCCAAATTGCAACTTCGCTGACTTAAAGGACCCCGCATAATCGACAATATCATGTACTGCTACTGGGCAGAGACGCTGTAGCCGATAAACGAAAACGAACGATTTCACTAATTGTATCTTTTTGCCATTTGTCAATATCGCATATGACCAGTAATTTGTGTTATGCAGGTACTTCAGTTACGTTAGAAGTGATAAACTTATGACACGGGGTTTCCCATAGTACTTGACAAATTTTCAGAAATTTTGAGACTTCTTTTACAGAAGGATAATGTTTAACCACTTTTTTCGTTATTTCTGTTAATGTAACAGTACTTCACTTAAGATTACTATTATTGGTAAGCAAGTAGATTTGTGCATGACCCCAAGTTTTGTCTTTCTTTCTACCCAACTAAGAAAAAGAGAAAATAACATATTTTTTTCAAATTCCAATATTGTATTGGGTGTTAAGCCATTTATATGGGAATAATTAGTATGTCTTTAGAGTTTAACCGACACTATATTCCGCACAAAAACAAGAATCACCAATTAAAAGTGTTCTTTTACATATTTAGTGCTACGTATTTCAGCTTTTGCCTTTTGTTGGCACAAATTGTGGATGTACACATAGTCTCCTTAGCAAGCCTTTTTTAATGTAAGATAGAACTGTAAAAACTTTATTATTTTCCTTCTTTTTATCATACGTTTTATCTTCGTCTTAGATTTAAAGATGCTTGGAGTGTTTGTGTTGGATTGAATGACAGAGATGCTTGGAAGAAATTTGCAAATGAGGCTGCAAAACACCTTGATATAGATTTAGGTACATATACTGTCTGAGTTTTTTCCCTGGAAATATGCTGAATAGCGAATCCCGTTGTGATTAATGCTTTTTTTTGTTTTATAATTAACTGCTCCAATAAATCTGCCCCGTTTATTTCTTATTATCCTCGTCGTTTACTGTTACTTTTTTTTTAGAGAATAAAAGACTGTAACACCATTATTAATAACATCTCCTCTTTTATTCCACAGAATTCTAGTATTTTCCATATAATCTTACTGTTGCTTGCCAATGTAAGGCTATCCTCTTAAATATTTCAAAATGATAGGTATTTTACTACCTGATCGATGGTAGCGAGACCTGGAAACATCGAAATATAGATGAAAAATGTCTACGGTCCACTGACATGTGATCCGTGTGAGAAGCACTACGGATATCATTGATGCTCCTGCAACGAATGAGCATGTACACAATCATGGAAATACAAAGTAACAAGTGATTGACATTACCAGGAAAATAAAAATTGTGATGCAGTATATCCGAAAATCGAAGCTGGAGAGCCTTGCAGTAACATGAAGTATTACAGACACGCGAGGAAAACTGTCTATAAGAGCAACTTGATTGGGAAACAATGCAGCAATTCTTGTTGGACTCAAATGCCATTGCATGACCACCACCAGGAACACCAAAACTGACACCATACTTGATTGCTACATCAACTCACTGTTTTTTACTGCATGCTAACCAGAGTTACAATGGTCTATTGCCCGTCGATAGGTTTTTTCTCAATTTTTATCAAACATTATTGATCGCGACACAGATTGAAACTAATATTGTCTCGTTTTAAATATTTATTTGTGATTATTTCCTGCTTTTTTGGTGGTGTTTTGGCACCGTTTATAAGTTAATTAATAGAGGCAATACCGGTTGTTTTAAAGTATGGATCTATATTTATTAATGGATAAGTGATTAATTAACCAGAACAAGTTACGCAGTCTTACTTTTAATTGATTTCAATAAGTAATTTGTTTCCTCGTTCACAAACGAGAAGAAAGAACGACTAGAGTGTGACGAAAATTAAATATTTCCGGGCTAAGATCCGGTAATGGAGATAGAATAGAATATCCTGTACGGAGGAGGGTGATGAAAACAAGACTACTTACAACAACGGAGAAAAAATGTCGAAAAGTAGATGCATTGGTAGTATTATAGAAAATTTGGCAGTAGCACTAGTTTCAAAGTGTAACCT
Source organism: Morbakka virulenta (assembly GCA_003991215.1). Lineage (NCBI taxonomy): Eukaryota > Metazoa > Cnidaria > Cubozoa > Carybdeida > Carukiidae > Morbakka > Morbakka virulenta. The sequence goes on from RDPX01000026.1 coordinate 986,678, forward strand.
CCAAGATTAGGCAGAATTTGGTAAAATGATAAGGTAACTTTTAACATAGGGACTCTGTTAATAAGGACAGCCCCTAAAGACACAAAAGAAATATAGTATTTTGCTAGGCCAGATTTTGAAGTTTGGGAAATAGGTTTAGGAAAATTTACTGTCTCCCAAAAATGTATTTTTCCAGCTTTGTCCAGGCTTCTCTTTTGTGTTCATTACAAAATTCTCACTGTTTTTGATTTTACGTTAAATTTACTGCAACCATAATTTTCTTTGTTGATTTTAGCTATTAGAATTCACAGGAAGTTAGGTGAAGTTGCAATGGTTTTATCCTTGGAGAAAATCAAGGTAATTCGTTTGTACTTTTAATTTTAAAAAAAATACGCAATTTCTATAAAAGAAATATGAAAAATATCTACTTGACATTATTACTTTTGTTTTTGCGATATTGGCAGAATGAAAGTTTTATCTATACCTATCTTTCGTTTTGGGTTGGGCATTTCGAATAGATTTATTGTATTTTTTTATTTTCATTTTCTTTTATATACTTTTTTTATTAATATTTTTGTCAGTTTCATTGCGATACAACAATTGGAGTCTTGGAAAAGATTGACACGCTTAGCCAAATAGAAAATTGCGTTCAAAAGATTGCCTGGTTCGGAAGGTGGCCCCGACAGTTTAGTTGTCAGAGCAAATTCGAATATGTCGGTTCGAATTTTATGCGAAATAAATTTTTACCCACTTACTTTTTACTTGACACCTTTCAAAATAATGTACGAGGTGACATGTTTTTTTAGCGAGAACAAAGCTTTTAAAAATAATTATATTTTGTTTAGGTTTGGGTTTCCAGTTTATTTGTACTAATCTATAAGACTTAAGGGATTCTTTCTTAGCGTGTCATCCCATACCTGAAGTACCATCAAGTTGAATAGGTGCAAATATACACCTCTTTATGATAGTATTGCATTTTATTCTATATTATGTACAATATTCAATGTTTTGCACTGCACTATTGCGGAGCTATTTTCGTGGGTTGTTTTCTTAAGCTTGCAATCTGAAGCTTCTGGTCTAGTGTTTAGGTTGCTCATGCATTTTTTATTCTTCTTTCAATTTTTATTTTATTGATGATACAAATTACTGTAATAATTTCATTTTTACATTCCTTCTTTTACTTCCTTGTGTTTGAAAATTACTCCTTAGGTACTAGCGGCAGTCTTTGTCTGACTAGGAGGGAATCCAATCTGGGCCCAGTAATTTTACTAAAACAAAAGTACCCATTGGCACATTTATTTGAGAAAGCTGAATATGACTTAGTTCATAGTTCATAGTTCTCAATACTGTAATCTCAAATTACGCATAACATTAAACATTGACGTTTCGTTTTGGCTGAACATGGCTTATATTTAAAAGAGCCTGTAGTCAAACTCTTACTGTTGTTTTTTGAGGCGAAATGACGTAGTATTCGACGATCTGTTTTAAGAGGTAGTATCACCGAAAAACGTTGATCTGTTTGTACGCAACGTAAGTGTTTTTTACTAGGGAACATAAACTGCTGCTAATAAGAATTTCTTCATGATTTCCATATTTTTGATTAAGGTGGCAATTAAAATATGAGATAATATAAAATTAAACAGACGGTAACAAAAAAACTCAAACCTTGGTATTCATTTTCCTTATGCAACTATATATCCGAGTTAATATATATTTATAATAAAGAACGTGGTAGATACTTCACTAGCTGGAGAGCAAGAAGAAGGGAAATGACAACAAGAAATTTGAAAGTGGAATATGTCATAGTAGTATTGAGATGTTTGCGTTGCTGTTGACCTGATGATGTTGTCATCGACAAATACGCCAGAAACTTTCACAAAAAAACTAGGAAGGAAGCAAAGTCAAACAAATTTTTTGCCAAATTAAACGTTATGATAGAAACGGGATGTTTTTGGTTTAAGCCTGCCACAAAACGGAAAGTATTCATTCTTGTTTTTCCATTGACAGTGCTAGTTTATTTGATTTTTTATATATTTTTGAAAACAAGTTGATGAAAGAACGCAGCCAATATTTGGAAAATTATGAAGATAAGAGGAAAGGTTTTGAACCAATTCCTGTCACCCATTGTACTGAAAAGGCTTTAATCACCTGAGCTTGGCAAGGGTAAACACAAGGAAAGGCGTTGGTGGGAAACGACAACTCTTTAATCGTAGGAAAAGCCCCTCAAACAGGATAGAAAAGATAGTTGTAAAGAGATTTTCAAGATACTTGCTAAGATAAACAGGTATTCCTTACTTTCTGTCAAACCAAGATGGTTGTTTTTCTTGGATTTAACCAAATGATTTATACCCATTATTTGGAATTTCAGAACATCGAGGACAAGAATTTGATTTCTGGATACGTATCAATGTTTTTGGGAGATTTCAACACGGCGCAAGTAAGTTGTTTTTTGATATTTTTAATAAATGGAATTAGAATGCCTTAAATTTCTTGGCATCGCTATGGAAAACAGAGAACACTTTTTACTCAGGGTTTTTGTGTGAGAGTGCCAATTGTCAAAGGTACAGTGTTTCTGAAATTTTTTAATATAGTACATTTTATTTTTATCTGATCGTTTGCGAGGCAATTAGTTGTCTGATACAATTGTTCATTTAGCAAAAATGTGAGTGATTCCTCTCGGGGTAAAGCTAATGAAAGTGATACTGTCAAACAAAAACACATTTAGTCTAAACTATCAGCAAGTATTAGATGAAATGTAACCTAAAAAGGAAAGAAATAGGAGGCTTTTTTGGCACTTGCCAAGCCTGCTACCGTATCGTTTTGATCCTGATACAAACGAGGATATTTTTTAACGTAGTGCTGCTCATGTTGCGAGTAGGACACAGATATGCACATAGTAACTCCAAATGTATCGCTTTTTTAAACCTTACTGTTTTTCGTTATGCTTGCGTTTTGAGTCGTACTTAAGAAGGTTTTTATTGAAATATTGAAGAAGTTGTTGGTCAGATGCCCTTCGTTGTGCCAATCTTTCTTTTGTCTGTGAGACTCCAAAGTTTTGAGTTCTCCAAGAACCAGCCCACAAACACTTCCTTACTCCGTAACTATGCCAACCACTATTCGTGGCTCCAAATTTACATGTACATTGCGAAATAGCGGATAATAGTTGTTCTCTGCCTCTTTTTATATCATGGATACTTAACATACAACATAGGATACATGCCTAAGACGAAAACCAACGCTTTCATATTCAAAATATAATGTAGGGTAGTTTTGTAGCAAAGTACTCAATTCCCTTGCTATGTGGTCATGGAGAACTGTTGACACTATGTTATAACTGAAATACTAACAAACGAAACTGAAATAAAACAGTACGAGTATGCCCATTTACACGTATTATTGAGCAGCTTTTTTTCACAATTATAACAACTACAGCAAGAAAACAAAACCGAATAAGGTCATCGTGACAGTGACTGTCCTGACGATGATTTTGTAAAGGAATCGAAAATTAGACTCCGATATAATCTGGTTATTTTCTTGATCAATACTTTGAATTTTAAAGTTATCAAGGTGACCTTATTCGGTTTTGTTTTCTTGCTTTATCTTCTGAAATTATCGGTTGGAAAATGGTTATAACAAATACATTTTTGTCAATTGTTTTAGGAATTGTTTCTTTCCTCTGGAAAACCGGTTGCTGCTTTAGAGGTAGGGAACTCAACGGCATAAATACCATGACAATTTGAAATGTTTAATAGGCTTTGTTTAGTTTATGTATTATATATTAAGTACTGTCGATTATTGTAGTATTCCCCCAAACTTCAGCAATGGTCATTTTTAGTTATTTTCACACTATCTGATATGTGGTAATACTTTTTGCAGTGCCCAAATAGTCACTGATCCTTCAACCTTTTATTTCTCATTAAATTTTCCCCTTTTAATATTAATGTAATTATGTCAGCTTCTAGGAATTTTTAACTTAATGCTTTAACTAGTCAAAAGACTTGCTAGACATTTTCTCCCCAAGTGAATGTGTGACATGAGAGGATGTACAATAAACTTTGACAAAGCTGAAAAAAAATCAGATTTATTTAATTTGAAACCTTATACTGTAGTTTTGATTCTTTTTTCCTGCCAATTGTGTTTTGTCAGCAAAGTTATTACCATTATATCGCATTCTGTTCCAGATGCGAAGAGATCTTTTACATTGGGATCAAGCTTTGGAGCTTGCTAGAACGTTAGCACCACAGGAANTTTTGTAACTTCCGTAACTTTTGTAACTCTCCGTAACTCCGTAACTTTCGCAATGTACACGTAACTCCAAATTTACGTGTACATTGCGAAATCGTGGGAAATAGTTGTTCTCTGCCCCTTTGTATAACATGGATAAACATACAACATAGGATATATGCCTAAGAAAAAAACCAACGCCTTCATATTCAAAATACAATGTAGGGTAGTTTTGTAGCAAAGTATTCAATTCCCTTGCTATGTGGTCATGGAGAACTGTTGACACTATGTTATAACTGAAATACTAACAAACGAAACTGAAATAAAACAGTACGAGTATGCCCATTTACACGTATTATTAAGCAGCTTTTTTTCACAATTATAACAACTACAGCAAGAAAACAAAACCGAATAAGGTCATCTTGACAGTGACTGTCCTGACGATGATTTTGTAAAGGAATCGAAAATTAGTCTCCGATATAATCTGGTTATTTTCTTGATCAATACTTTGAATTTTAAAGTTATCAAGGTGACCTTATTCGGTTTTGTTTTCTTGCTTTATCTTCTGAAATTATCGGTTGGAAAATGGTTATAACAAATACATTTTTGTCAATTGTTTTAGGAATTGTTTCTTTCCTCTGGAAAACCGGTTGCTGCTTTAGAGGTAGGGAACTCAACGGCATAAATACCATGACAATTTGAAATGTTTAATAGGCTTTGTTTAGTTTATGTATTATATATTAAGTACTGTCGATTATTGTAGTATCCCCCCAAACTTCAGCAATGGTCATTTTTAGTTATTTTCACACTATCTGATATGTGGTAATACTTTTTGCAGTGGCCCAAATAGTCACTGATCCTTTAACCTTTTTTTTGTCATGAAATTTTCCCCTTTTAATATTAATGTAAATATGTCAGCTTCTAGGAATTTTTAACTTAATGCTTTAACTAGATTTTTAATTGCATGTGCTGGATAAATTCACTGTTATCCACTGTCGTTGGTTAGCATATTTTTTGCATAATTTCGTTTCCAAGAAAAATTAGTCAACAATAGTAAGCGTAGCTGACAATGATAAATTTAAGAGAACATTTTAAAATTTTATTCTTGACGACATGAAATCTTGTCGTCAAGAATAAAAAAGAACCCTTAATCTTTTTCAGACCAAAGGTTCACGTTGACGGCTCTGTTAATGTCCCGAGGGCTAGCAGCATTGTTTGACAAACCTGAAAAAAATCNTAGTTTATGTATTATATATTAAGTACTGTCGATTATTGTAGTATTCCCCCAAACTTCAGCAATGGTCATTTTTAGTTATTTTCACACTATCTGATATGTGGTAATACTTTTTGCAGTGCCCAAATAGTCACTGATCCTTCAACCTTTTATTTCTCATTAAATTTTCCCCTTTTAATATTAATGTAATTATGTCAGCTTCTAGGAATTTTTAACTTAATGCTTTAACTAGTCAAAAGACTTGCTAGACATTTTCTCCCCAAGTGAATGTGTGACATGAGAGGATGTACAATAAACTTTGACAAAGCTGAAAAAAAATCAGATTTATTTAATTTGAAACCTTATACTGTAGTTTTGATTCTTTTTTCCTGCCAATTGTGTTTTGTCAGCAAAGTTATTACCATTATATCGCATTCTGTTCCAGATGCGAAGAGATCTTTTACATTGGGATCAAGCTTTGGAGCTTGCTAGAACGTTAGCACCACAGGAAATACCTTTTATTTCCAAAGAATATGGACAACAGCTAGAATTTCTGTAAGTCATTGTAGGATTTGAAGTGTTTCCACAAATTTATTTTCAACTTGTGCTTAGACATTATTGATGAGAACAACACTAAAAATGCACTAAAACTGGTGAAATGGCGTTCCAAGACGTATTTTGCCAAGTTCTCGCACTTGTGCAAAATCGTTCAATTTTTCTACATATTTTTTTGTGAATGTTACTTTTCCTACAGGATTTCTCGGGGTATTTTCACTTAGGAAGATGGACGTTAAATTCGGTGAATTTGCTTACTACTATTTTGAACATTTAAGTACTTCTTGGAGCTTTTTTAGGAATAGCATCATAGTTAATAAACTGAATCTAGAAAAGTGCAAGGACCCTTAAAAGTTAGCTTTTACGCTTTGAGACAAAATATACTCCAAAGTTAGTTATAAATTTGAGATTGGCAAATAAAGAAATGCAGATTTTTCTTGCTTAACAGAAACTAAAAGATTTAAAACGTTGTTTAATTTTACTCTTGTTTTCTAACTTATATCCTTCAAATCTAGTTTTGCAAAATGTAGTTTATCTACAAAAAATGACTATTTGAAAAGCGAAAGTCAGTGTCAACGTTAATTCTTACCTTTCTATTAAAGAAATTTTTGATATTCTAATTTTTATGCATACCAGAACATCTCTCTTATATTAAGTTTATATTTTCCCTATTTGCAGGGGAGACTATCCAAGTGCTCTTATGCATTATGAAAAGGGAATTACTAACCAAAACGAGGTAAGAAAGAGTTAAACACAAATTGGCCAGGCAGTGTATTGTTGGTTCGATTCATTGTTTTTCTCAGTTTTAAGCCTTTTAGTCTTCTTAATCTAGCTGACAACTTTGTAGAAGGAATGAGGATTGACAAGAGATTGCCGACAAACCCCCCCTCAGCGTTTATTCTTACACTACAAACGGAAAAAAAATATTTCGGACTCTCGTCCCAGGCCTAAGTCCCGAAAGAAAAAAAGAATTATTTTTGGGGGGGTGGTTGGCGGGGGGGCTCCTCCTACATTTGGCTATGCTGTAAATGAAGAGAAGGAAAAGGAGAAACAAAGAGACAGAATAAAGTACCTCTGAGCTAGATCCCTTTTTTTACCCCCCTACCGCTTCTTCTATTGATTGGGATATCCTATGAGTACACAGTTTGTCTGTCGTGTCGAAAAATGTCATGTTGAGATATCGATGAAACACTGGCTAAACTACCATTTTGGGGGTTCTTTTTGTTACAACGGTCATCTTTTATCGATAAACGGTTCACAGGTAATAGTGACCGAATTGTAAAATCAACAGGTTGACATCGGATAGCTTCACGATACGAGCATGAGCAACGACACTGGAAGCTCTGGGGCCAATTAGTTTCTATGTATAAGTGACATACTGCTGTTTGTCCGGTTTGTACATCTTTTCGGAGATTGAAATGGAAGAAGGAAAAAGTAGAAATGAAAAGATTCAAGATCCACAAAGAAAAACATATTCAATAAGAAAAATAGCCCCGGGACTGAAGTGGTTTTGCTTATGGTGAAAGAAGTAAAATAGAAAAGCATGATTGATTATCTTTTTTATGAACAGTAATGTATTCTTATTTGCCACAACTGTAGCACTACTACATCGTAAAATTGTATGTAGTCTGACCTAATTTCATTTTATTTCTGTAAAGTTCAAGGAACATGATGAAGCTTGCATTGGAGGTGTTGCTCGAATGGCAATTCGTATGGGTGATCTTCGCCGGGGTGTTGGGCTTGCTATGAAATCTACAAATAAGCAGCTGAAAAAAGATTGTGCTGCTTTGTTGGAGAGTATGAAGGTAAAACAGGAGTATTCTTAACAATTCTTGACTTTATATATTCTGTGGAAGCCATAGATTTAGGAGTTTTTATCATGTTTTGGGACGTAAGGATTTTCCTGGGCTATATTTCGAGGGATATTTCTCCTATCGTCATGGTGACAATGGGAGAAGGATCCCTCGAAACGTAGCTCAGAAAAAAGTTTAAAACTCGTGGCATGGGAAAGCGCCTTTTTTTATTTTAGTATTATTATCCAATATGTTTTTATGGTATAGTAATTTATGGTATAGCGGAATTATTCACCGCCTGAAGAAAGAAGTCCTACACGATAATACTGTTCACGCCATCACAAACAGTGACCTGGTGGTTTCGGTTAACCGTTTTTATCAGTGATAAAATACTCCAAACATTGTTTTGTTTTGATAAAATTAATCCCAGTACTTCTGTTTCAATACTTGAAAGAGAAGGCTTCAATGAATCCTTCGTTTTCATTGCTGGTATTATACTGGACTTTTGTTGTGTTTTTTTAATACATATCTTATGCTAATGAAAGAGCTTGACGCTAAACGAAGCATCATGTAGCAGTAATTCGTAAGAAAGCAATGATATGTGTATCATGACATTAGATAACAGATCGCTGGAAGCCTGAAGGAACGAAACAAAGTTTTGTAGGTAGTGTTCAAGTATTTGTTGTTGTGTCTTCTCTTTGTACTCACCATAATTTGTAATAATACCAATAAGGTTATTTATAGCCTAAAGTCAGGGGGAAAATAAACATACTAAAGATAATGTTGGGTCTAAATTTTTCCAAAGAAACGTTATATTTTTATTTTTTGAACCTGAACTGTGATCATATATAAAACCATCGCACAGATACTTAACCTGCATGTTAATACCAGAAAATACATTAACCTGGTACCAACTATTTCTTAGCCTAAATAAATAGATCTTTTAACTGATTTTGAAATTACAAATATGCGTACACAAAGTAATTGTAGATTCGAGTTTTATCACTAATTATGAAATGACTGTTCATATAAATCAATATACCTTACATTTTTTTTTGTCTTTTGACAGACCAGGTATTTTTGATCGAGTTTCCCATTCAACCTCTATGTGTCTAGTGCATTCATATTGAATTTGGACGTTTCTTATTTATATTAAGTATATAATCTTCTTCTTTCTTTTTTACAAGCAATACAATGAATCGGCAGCGTTATATGAAAATGTTCACAGTTGGGATAAGGCAGCTAACGTGTTTATCAAAACAAAAAACTGGTATGTTTACGGTATTTCAACTTGTGTTAATGGAGTTATTTTTTCTAGGACTGAAAAAGAACTGAATAATTTGTCCGTAGTTTAGTAAGCAGTTTATACTCAGGGTTATTTGTAGTCTTATTTCGTCAATTATTCTATTCAAATACTTTGGTAACAAGACAACGTTTGCCTTGAAAATATTGTGATTTGGAAATATGTGACATATCAGAGCGTATTTTAGCAAGAGGTAAAAGTGTATGGGGTTGACGTCGATGACGTAAATAGTCTTATATAGTATCCTGCCGGAAATTTCTATTGCTGATTTGATGCTGGCATAGAAGGTGTGCAAAGCTTTGTATGCTTTGGTAGGAAAAGAGAGAGATTGATATATCTAAGAGGTTGTTACGTGGGAAGGTAACGTACAAATCAGAAAGGTACAGGAACTTGAATTTACGAAGCTTTATTCTTGACGACATGAAATCTTGTCGTCAAGAATAAAAAGAACCCTTAATCTTTTACCGAAATGCCCTATATCTGTTGTGCGCAATATTTTTCTCTGTATGTTCAGCGTTTTCTCTCTTCAAACGGACTGGTCCTGTTTCTTTAATAGATATACAGGAGAATTAGAGTAAAGTAGAGCACAACAGCTGGCATATTTTCATACATGGTAGATTCGTCGCTTAGTCGTCAGAATTTTAACAAACAAATTTAAAACCAGAGTCTATTTATCAGACGTTTGTGCTTGATAAGGAAAGGCTTTCGTTGCAATAACCAAAATACTACATCTTAGTACTGCAATTAGTTGTAGTTGTAAACCAAAACTTAACATGATTAAATAGAAAAACACTGCACAAGAGAACTTTCCTTAGTTATGACCTACTATATATAATAAGGAACTCCTAAATATTGCTTTGAAAGTATTTTTCTATATTGTTTAATGTAGGGGTAAAGTTGGCGAATTGTTGAAGCATATTACAAGTCCCAAGTTACTGCTACAGTATGCAAAAGCTAAGGAAGCTGATGGAAAGTATAAGGATGCTGCACAAGCATATAAGGCCGCCAAGGATTACGACAGCGTGATAAGGTGTTTGTTATGTTTTGTTCTTTTCAGTGATTAATGTACACGTGGTAGCTTATTATTTGTCGCTTTTGAGAAGCAGCTCTTAAAATTATCACTGAAAATTTGTAGCTGATATCATGTTTGGCACCCGATTAATATCGCTACTGTGGGATATTCTGCCTATTGGAACCCACTAATGGAAGCATTTTATAACAGAGGAGGCATACAATACAACATACAATATTACTTGGCGATCGTAACTAATAATCCTCAGCAATTCACTCCGAATTTTGTGATAATGTTGTAAAACATCTAATTAATATTATTTTTTTATCTTCCCTCAAAGACCTGGAGCTATTGCTGAAAATGGCTTAATCAATTAATAATTCCAACATAACCACCCTTCAAAACACCCAATAATTTTATTGACTGTTGAATTTGCTTCAAATGTTTTAACAGCCAAAAGTAACACTTCATTTTTCATATAGTAAGTATTTTATGAGGGTCTATAATATTTAAAAAATGCTAGATGGAAATGGTAATACCCAGTCTATTTTATTTCAAATTGCCGGTGCACATATATTAGGTAGATTTCCTTTATGTCAATATTACATGGTTTTCTGTACAGTCTACTAGGGTATCCGAATGCCCTTGAAAGCATTGTGCAAAGTGTATGGTAAGCATTGTTTTTATAGCGTCATGTGTAACTACTACTACCACGATCATCGTCTTTATGTACTCAATCAGTATTATGGTATCACCAGTAATCTAAACACCACCATCACTGTTCTGACCGTCGTCCTTTTGATAGCTCGTATGACTGCCACCTTTGTAACTATTATTTTTACTTAACTAGGTGATAACCTTTAGCAACATCGGTTGAACTTTTGTAATCACCATTAACATCAGCATTCTCATTGCTATCACCATTGCCACAATCATAAAAATTTCTTATGCCATGACTTGTCTACGTCACCTCCAACAACACCAGTAGCTATTTCATCACAAGAATCACCATTGGACTAATCATTTTTATTGTCAGCAAAAACATCAATGTTATGCTCGTAACAATTGCTTTTCTTCCGCTTTATACGCTTACAGAAATTTTTGCGTATCAATGGTTTTGCTAAAAAGGCTACAATTTAGTATCATTTATGTTTCAACTCCGATGTTTTTCATATTGGACTTACGGTTAAGATTAGTATTTTCCAAGGTAAAAAACACAATTCATTTTGAAATTTAGTCTTTCTTTTTTATTGATATATATAGATATATATAGTTAGTATCATTTTTTTATTTTAGGATTTACTTGGACCATCTACAGAATCCAGAAGAGGCTGTTCATCTTGTCAAGGAAACAAAATCAGTAGAAGGAGCTAAGATGGTTGCCAAGTATGTAGTTTAAATTTTTTATTTTGTTATCAAAAGTGCCTTTTGTCTTTGCATTTTAATCTAAAAAGCACTCGAAACTTAAATCATTAATAGTGGTTCATTACTTTACATTTAAGCCCACTTCTTCTTCTTCTGTGACCACTGAGACACAGACGCCAGTAACCCGGATGTAGTCTTCTATACGTCGGAGACCCTCCAGTGGGCCGAACATCTTTCGTTCTGGTGTGCCAGAAGGCCAAATTTTCTCTTGTAAGTTCTAGTGGATCGGGCAATCCTGGAGAATTTGCTCCATCGTCATGTCTGTAGTACCGCATAACACACACGAGTGTCTCCAGTGTAGAATTTGGTAAACATGTGGTGCCAGGGTTTGCGATGGTTTGTCCTCAGTTTCGCCAAGACTACCTGATCTCGTGAGAGGTGGAAGTAGCCATCTCTGGGTTTGTGCTCCTGATGTTGTGGCCAGTTTCCTCTCTAATTTTCTTTCATAATTGTCTTTGCTTCCTCATATGTGACTTTTTTGTTTTCTGTTTTTTGTTTTTGTTCTTCTCCTTCTCCAAGCTTTCAAACCGTCAACCCTGTCAACTTCTTCATTGCGAGGAATGTTTCAATGAGGCGCAATCCACTGGATAATAGTCTCTTTGAAGTACGTGAAGGGTAGTAGCAAGGTCATCCAGCTCCTTGTTTCTGCCATTGGAAAGTGTTAGTAGGACAAAAGATAGCGTCAGAAAAGATAACAACTTTGTTGTGTTCCATCTTCCTGGTCTGCATGACTGTACTGGCGCCAATCATCATAGCTCCAGTTTCTGTTTTGTAGCTGGTAGAGAACTTGCCTGTGGCAATGGACTTACAATGGATTGCCCCACCCTCCAGACTGATGTGAATCCCTCCTTCACCATTTCTCGCTGCATCGTTGGCTGAGCCGTCATTATAGACATGCGTCCATTCTTCTGCTGGTATGCTTAATTGATGTAACTAAAAGTACCTTTTTCTCTATGTCCGACTCCATTCCTCCAAGGGGGTGCCTGGTAACTGCTGGCGTATCTGTCGGACGTTCTTTCTATTTCACGGTGGAAGGATGGTGTACATAGAGATTAGGGTATTGGTCTGTTCCATTAGGTTTAGGTCCTGCCTTGAGGCCTGGTACTGGACTCTGTTAGCTCTTTTAAAGTTCGACTTCGTTGCTGTACTCCTCAAGCAATATTCTTGCAGTGTAAGAGTAACGGTGGCGTAAGTCGTCTTTCTGATATTCAGGGATACCAGCTATTTCCTTGTCAGCGCTCGCTGCATTTATATGGTTGCTGAAGTCAGTTCGTCTGGTGAACACCAAACGGCCAGGTCAACGGTGTAGATAGCATAGTGAAGCCATCTTGGAATGCCCTTGAATATGTCTTTCATAAAGACAAGAAACAAGGTCAGTGACAGGACTACGTCTTGTGAAGCTCCTTCCTTCAGCATCGTCTTTCTGCTCCGCTGTCGTTGATTCTATGCCTGTGCCTTTTTGGCGATAAGGAACTGGCAGGTCAATTTGTACCTGCAACCTCTGATTCGACTCCTTCCTTCCACACTCTATTAAAGTCCTTTTCCAGATCCAACCAGATTGTGATATTTTGCTTCTTGTCCTGCATACCACCTTTGGTTTCTTGTACTATGTGACCTGGTCTTTATTGATCCTGTACTGCCAAAATCCAGCTTCTTTTGGAATGATGACATTTTCTTTTACAAGACATCATGACAGTAGCGTGTTGATAATCCTTTTCATTAACTTCCAGACACAGCTTGTCAGACTGATGGGCCTGTAGTTGTCAATTTTGCACCTGTCTCTTCCCCTTTTGTTTATAGAGACAATCCTGGTACCCCTTCTAAATATTAGGCTCTGATGCATGCTTCTTCCTGGCGTTATATATTTTCAAAAGGGTTTTCTTTGCTTAGGGCCCAAGGTGTTCATGGAATTCATTTGTGATCCCTTTTGGCCCTGTTGACTTTTGTTTTCTGAGTTGTCTGTTGCCTTCTTCCACCTCTATCTCAAAGAAAGGCTGGGACATGACCTCCTCTGCTGGCAGATTCTCACTTTTTCTGTCTATGAGCACCCCAATATATCGCTTATCTCTTCATAGCTTTCCATCAAGTGGTGTACTGCTTTTTTATCTGTGAGATATTCTTCTTGCTGTACACTAGGTGCCTCAGACGTTTTCTTATCACTTTTCTTTCGAGCTAATCTCCAGTTTCTTTGGATCACGATCTAAGTTCAGTTTTCTGTTTTCTTTTTCAAATTGTCCTTTGCGACCTGAATGAGGGCTCTTCTGTATTTTGCCGTTGTTGCCTTCATAACTTTCTTGTTTCTAATATGCACTTGTAAAGAAATGACAAACATATGGTTCACATCCTTTCCATCTATATTATTTTCACAAAACTGAATTGAAAAGCATTTCTCTGGCGTATTTAAGGTACGATGCTCTTGCTACTTACAGTGGAAAACTTGCAAGAAATTGTTTAATAGTGTTCCCAATCTGACTTACAAACACGATAAACATCAAGGGCTGTTATTGGAGACAACATCTAAAAATTTTCACACACTTTATGAGATCCTATAGTGTGTTTCTCCAAAAACACACTCTGTTTTGAACTTCTACAAACCACCGATGAAGGAAACTCACCTCCGACCTGAAAACAGATTAGTAACAACTTAGAAGATTGTTGGTGGCGAAAAAGGACTTGCACTTGTTGCTTAAGATCATCTAAGCAACAGATGCTTAAAGAAATATTGTTTTTATGGGTAAACTGATTATGATGATGTAGGCTTTTATTACTTTTCTTTGTCATATACGAGAACTCCAATGCTAATATCTTTTGCAGAGTGGGAATGTATTTCCAAATTCCAATTCCTGATGGCCATCTTTAGTTTATATATATATATATATATATATATTTGGTCAATTGGACTAATATTAGAGCCAAAAATTCATATTTTTGGTTGATAAAATATTTTCTTTTTGTTTCTCTCTACAGGTTCTTTCAGAATCTTGGAGATTTTGCTTCAGCTATTCAGTTTCTTGTGGTATCCCGTTGCAACGAGGAGGCTTTTATTCTTGCTCAGGTAGAAAAAATACGTTTTAATTAGTTTATATTTAGCCCAATCTGACATTAACACTTTGGATGTCATGTAGCACACGAGGAATGAACTGCCAGTTGTAACATGATCCTCTTAGCTTTGAATTCGTTTAAATGACTTGGTAATTATATTATCTGCGGTAGGGTTCAGAGAATTAACTGAGATTTAATACGACCATAATCATGATTTTAAAAAATGTACAAGTTGTCAATTGAAGTATAATGAAAACTTGGGTATTAGGAAACTATTAAAGTTCCCAAGGCTGCTTGCATGATCCGGTAATGGTCCAAAAAGTTTGGGTTCAATAAAAGCTTATTATAGTAAGGATGGCTAGAGAAAGAAGTGATGTACGCATGGTGCGATTCTATTTTTTCAAGCAACCAATCTTCTACTATATGAGAACTTGGACGTCGGCTCAGTGTCACTGGTATTATTTTAATGTTGGGAAAGTCCACAATGGGCTAGAACAGGACCACTTCCTGAGATTTGGATGCTCCAGAAAGGAAATTGAGTAGAATGAAAATATACTTGGTTTCCATGGAACTCATGAAATACAGTAGATAGAAAAGTCCCATTTATCCTTACTCCTCACCACTGCTGGCCTCTTAAAAGATGGTCGCTAAGTTGAAAAGAAAATGGCCAAACGTACATTGTGTTCTTTCACAATTTATGTTAATATTCTTTTTGTATCATACAGAAATTTACTCCGGGATATAAATAAAAAAAGCCATTAAAAACAATGAGCTATTGCGGATGATCTTCTCCTTAGGTTTCACTGTTTTTAATATGAGGCAAATCCGACTGATCACATTTTATGATCCGGCTCTAGCTGGTGTTTTCGCCTTCTTCGTGTCAGTCTTCTTAGCCGAAGGCTAAAGTTTGGTTAATGTTTCGTAAGAATTTTCACTAAGTAGCAAAGTTACTGGCCTGTAGTAGCTAGAAACATAAGTCGGATTAATACATTGAAATATCTTTAGAAGGTTTTTTTAAAAGGTTTTTTTATAGCAAATTAATGTCGTCTGTTTGACCTAAAGTTCCCTCAAATGTGGTCTATAAAGAGATAAATACTCTGAATTGTTTTCCGAAAGTATTCATTTCGTAATAGGCTTTTAAAAAGAATCAGCACCTTCTATTAGACTAGGGTAAGTGCTCTTTATACTAAACCAAAAAAGTTGTGTAATGTCACTGATAACCAAGAAACAATAATACTGCTGGTCCCATTGAGACTAGGCGCTGTATTCAGCCAACACCTCACGATGTAAAACGAAATTTGAAGGGAAAAACATATCGCTTTTCTTAGCTGAAATTTTTTCTGCAATATCTGTATGCATATTATGCAACATTAGTAATGCAATTTTATTTTACTTTTGGGGCACCCCCTCCCTCCCCCGAAAAAAAGTTATTTCTCTTAATCCAGAGGAATTATGGTTGCCTGAAGATTACGAAACATTTTTGGTGACCGTCATAATAATTTTTATCTATTGTACATACATTTTAATCAATATGTGCATACCAAAGATATTTTGCAAATATTTCTCTCGTGTCCTCATTTACGAAATATTACGAAATACGATCAGTTGTAAAGTCTCCATTTATTTTATTGAAAAAAAAAATCATCTTTACTTTTTCATTCCCAATCTCCTTTTAATATATTTAAAGCCCCTTGGGTAATTGGATTTCCAAGAGACTGTCTGCAGTTTGTGCCGAGCTCATGAGTTATATAGCACTTTTATTTCGACAGGGGGCATTTCGGACCACGGTAGTGTTTGATCGTTGACAAAAGTAATGTTTGTTCTTTGCAGTCAAGCAATATATTACCTGCGTGCGTACCACCCCAGAATTGAATAAATTATAAGAAATATCCCCAGATATTTCCAGACATTTCTCAGGTTATTTATTGAAAAACGTTTTGGTCATTTACATGCAAACCTTTGAATTTTGAGATGGAGTTAGAACATCTCCCATTGTTAACCTCTGAAAACGATACTAAATTCTGTTTTGCCATGCACTCAATTTTGCACACATACACACACACACACACAGAGATATATACACACGAACACACAATTTAGATGGAGAGATTTTCACTGCTCACTTTTTTGCCATTGCTACATAGTTGTACGTAAGTATCAATAAAACGATTTTAATAGATAACCCAATCGTGAAGTCTCAAGGTTTTCCAGTTAAGCGTATTTCTTTTCTAGAAATACTGTTTCATTGTAATCTAATTAACGTGTACATATGGTGTATTATTTTCTTCATTTGTGTACTAAACTTACCTATAAACACAGACGTATACGGACATATATGCACATAAACACATAAACATGTAGACCGATCGATGAAGAGAGGGGNACACACGCACACACACAAACACACACACATATATATACACACGAACACACAATTTAGATGGAGAGATTTTCACTGCTCACTTTTTTGCCATTGCTACATAGTTGTACGTAAGTATCAATAAAACGATTTTAATAGATAACCCAATCGTGAAGTCTCAAGGTTTTCCAGTTAAGCGTATTTCTTTTCTAGAAATACTGTTTCATTGTAATCTAATTAACGTGTACATATGGTGTATTATTTTCTTCATTTGTGTACTAAACTTACCTATAAACACAGACGTATACGGACATATATGCACATAAACACATAAACATGTAGACCGATCGATGAAGAGAGGGGGCCGGAGAGGGGAGAGAAAGAGAGAGAAAGACAAACAGAGAACTTGGCAGACACCTAATCGAGCAGAAGAGCTATATTTTTAAATATATGCCTGCAGCATTCCAAAACAATTTAGGTAGACAAATTTTAAATGCTTTGGGCTCCATTTGGATACGAATAAGACCTGGGGCATCAACTCAGTTTTTTAAAGTCTTCATCCCCATGCACTTGTTGCCCCGTTTTGCTATATATCTTTTTATGAATGTCGTTTCTTTTGCAAGACGACCAGCTTGTGCAACTCGATTTTTGAATGCTTTCCTTTGTCGATGACTTAAATGTTTTCAGGTCTAAGGCCAACTTTGATCTCATATATCATATAAAATGCAAGTCACCAGATCAAAATAGGGAGTTCTGTTTGTATGTTTTCATAGACGTTTACTAAATAAATGTGTTGTTACGGACTGGTAGCTAGCAAAGCTTTGCCGTATTTTTACTGTGCTTAAGTACCCTGAAGGAAAGAAAAGAAGGACTATGAATGGTTAACAAACTTCATTCTCAAACACTTAACGTTTTTTCACGACCAGCTGGCTTAATAATGTCACCGTCATATATGCAGCTGTTAAAGTCCTACCAAACATATCACCTACTTTAAGAGCGTGGAAACAAATGCTATCCCTTTTCCAGATACTTCACCCTGTGAGAGAGCGCCGAATGCCGGAGAGATCCAATAATATTGCCAAAATTACACCGTGTAGTCTCGACTACCAAGCAATTTGGACCATTCTTGCGAAGAGTTCCAGTCAGACCGACCAGTGATTTCAGTCCCAGTGATGAATTTCTACAAACTTTTGTCTGGTCTTCTCAAACACTTTATCAAATATGAAAGTGATTTTGAATATTGAAGACATGACGACTTCGCTGTAAATGGACCATCATGGGATGGGAACATCAGGTGCTTCATTGAATGCCCCAACAAAGCTCCTGGACAAATGTTCTCTCAGATACACTCTTGATCAAATGACTGAATTGTCACTACAAAGTTAGCTTTTGTGAGAAAAATGTGAGGGGTTTCATCCGAATGAAAAGTAAAGAATATTTTTCCTGGTTGTGTTTAAATTTTTCCGCGGCACGAAAACATTCGCTAAACAATTGCGACTACAAACTACAGTAAGTTTATTTGTGCCTTTAATGACGGTGACAAAAATAGAATTGAATTCCTTTTCTTCCAGACAATATACAAAAATGGCAATTACAATATACTCTGGGGAGTTTTGGAGAGCGTTCTTCTTCTCGATGTAGTCAAGTGATTGTAGAGCGTGTGCTTTCTTTGAATTTAAAAATGAAAATTGAGAAGATATCCTAGGACACTGTTGTGGTATAATACCTTATTTGTTATTGTATTAGTAAGGTAGCTATACCATGAGATACCAGAGATACCATGCAGAATGTGGATATTTATAAACAGCTTGTACTTATTGCAATTTGAGACAAACAGAAAAGTATGTCTTACCTAGATGAAATAAAAGAAGCAGAGGGTGAACACAGAAGAAATGGTCAGTTTAAGTGAAATTATGGCGATTTTTGGACTTCCAGGATGTCTTAGAAAAGGACATCCTTTAATTCAAAAAATCTTAAGACAAATTAAGCAATATTTGAAAGCAAGCGAATCGTACAAGTATCGGATAAGTATCCATTTATAAAGACAAGGTGAACTCTTGCTAAATAAACTAGAATCAATCAGAATGTTACGAAGGAAACATTAACTAATAAATAGTCCATGTGACCATAAAGTTAATATCAGTGTAATGCTTTATTTGATAGCCAGACCTATGTAAATATTGTCGTTCATTTAGATCCTCTCGATATGAAAGAAAGCACCAGGGTAGAACTCCAGACGGAATTACTAGAGTCAGTTTAAATGGTGCTAGAGAAGTTTTCTTTACTTGACTTGTGTGTTTTTTAGTGTACCTGACTGCCTATTTTTGGTAGTTTTTAGCCTTTTTTAGTTCTGACTAGGGTAGAGATCAAGTGAGAAAATGTTCTTATTTCTTTTCTTCTTTGCTGATTTAGCAACACGACAAGATGGAACAGTACGCAGAGATCATCGGTAAATTTTACGTTTCCGTTTCCATTTATGTCTCATATTTACAGCAACTCAAGTTGACAGTTGCCTTCAAGTTCATCTGGCTTGTAGTTTCTGTTTTATTTCAATGCAATAAAATGAAATACCTAATTTCTAGCACAGTTTACATGTTTACTTTGGTACAACGACATCTTAAAGACCACCCCAAGGATTCGATTCTATTTCCAATACATTTATGCACTAATTCAGACCTTTTCTAAATAGGATGATGGATTTATTGAAAGCTATTTATTGGTGCTTTAATGTTTACCAAGTGAAGGCAATAAAGCTTGCTTATGCACTGGACAACATTTTTTCAAAAGTTTTCTGCGATTTTAATATCTTATTGATTGTCCGGGCAATTTGGCGGTCCTAATTCCGAATCTGGAAGAAAAAATTATATCTATGGTATGGTTTTCGTGTTATGCAATAATGTCGATGATACATTTTTGACATATGTTGACATATTGCCTTGGGGGTTGTGAGATGCTCAAAGTGTCTAGAGATGTTCTATCCAATGTTTATGTCGTTTACATTAGCGACATCAAGTGGTCGATACATAACCTTGATGTTTGTTGGCATTCTTCCGTCGTGTAAACTTATCTATTTCGATGAAACATGTACATTTACGTGTACAAAACATGCATAAATATATTGAATTCAAACTTTGACTTTAACAACCCACTATTTGTAAATGCAAATCAAGATACAAAGTAGTACAACATACAAACGACTACTATACAAACACACATCGTTAGCCAGTTGTAGCATGTACAGTACAAGGATATAATTCAACAAAAAGTCAAAGTTCGAAAAACGGCTTGCTTTTCAGCTGTGGACACCAGTGGTTTCCGGTTGTATGAGCCAGCAATAATCCCCCAACATTGCAGGACCCCAGGGGCCTTGATAGCGATGCTCGATTGTCGAGATTGTTTGGTGAAAGTGCTCGCCGTGCTCGTCACTGACTGCTCCAAGGTTGTCAGGGAAGAAGTCTAGATGGGAGTGCAAGTAGTGGAGTTTCAATGATATACAACAGCCCAATTTCTTGTAGTCTCGGAGAAGGTTATTGATAAGTTGCACATAGTTCTCTGACTTCGTATCGCCGAGCAAGTTAGCAGTCACAGCCTTGAAGGATATCCAGGCTCTCACCTCCTTCGATGCTAGGAGCTTTGTGAATTTTTAGTCCACGATAAGGTTTCTAATCTGGGGCCCAATAAATATTCCCTCTTTCAACTTCGCTTCACTGATCTCAGGGAACTTCTCTTCTATGTACTTGAATCCCTTGCTCTCCTTATCCATTGCTTTGACAAACTGTTTCATCAAACCGAGTTTAATATGTAATGGAGGGAGCAGAACACGTTATGGTTCCACGAGCGGCTTGGCTTTGACGTACTGCTTTCCAGGCACGAAGGATTCTCGCTGTGGCCAGCTCTTTTTCTTGTAATGCTGGTCGTCAGCTCGACTATCCCAAAGAAACTGCTGTGCTTCGTGTATCCACCCTGAAGGCTCAGGAGTAGTCCGATTACCTTGAAATCGCCACATATGCCCCACTTGTGCTCCAGGTACTTTATGGGGTCAAGGACAATCTGCGTTGTGTCGTACGTTTCCATCATGCCAACAGTGTGCGCGATAGGAATACTTGGAGCTACATTGAGTGAGTCAAACAAAAATAACAATCTGATACATGATCAGTTGGCTCACGCAAGATCATAGGTACAACGAAGGGCATCTTCTTCCTGTCTTCCTTCGCCCAGTGATGCAGTCCACCAAAGCATGAGACATAGCCATTTCGAGGAGCCCATGTCTTATCCAGGTCTGGCTGGCAGTCAAAGTATTTTTCATTGGCACTGATAATAACATTGGAAAACTTCCTACGTCGAGATACAATGGTATAATTTCCACAAATGTTGCAGAAGTTATCTGCAACAACGAGTTTTAGGTGGCATTTTGAAGCGAGAAATAGTTCAATGCAATTAGAATGGCTTTCAAACCACATGCAAGGGAAGTAATGGACTGTCACAAGTCCCCGATAGTGTACTATTATAATTGCTGTACATGTAGCTTCAACCCCAACGGTAACATTGGCACAAAGTTGTGTAAATATTACACGCTGTTCACAGTACCATATTTACGCAGTCAATGTTCTACAACGTTCACAGGATTGGGAGGGCAAATAAACAATAGCATTGCACACAATGAGAACTATGCAATAATGAGCATCTAATATTGTCGATTGCGTGATATGGGAAATGGCTAATTAAAATGGCTGTAAAAAAAATCGAATCCATAGATTTTTTTAAAAATGCTATATTCGTAATCAGAGCCCTCGAAATGCCTAGAAAATATCATCTACGTGAAAATCGCATTTTGACTGTTGTCCAGTGTTATAAATTGGTTTTGATGCACCTAAACGAATGTCAGCACTAGTTCTGCCATTTAGTTTGTGCTTTTTTAACTGAACATTTTTACCGCGATTGCTGTTCAGCAATAGTTACTGCGCTATGGCGGAAACAGTGTTTTTATTTCGCAAATATATTTGAACTGTCGTTTTGGCCAAAGTAAACTAACGCAAAAATACTCCTGAAAATACTAGATACATGTTGTTTTATTTTCCCCATCAATGTTGAAAACATACGACATACGTACTTGGCATCAAACTGGCACTTAAATATACAAACAACTATTTTATTAATGGTTATTTATTTAACTTTTTTTCATCATTAACAATCATTATTAACAATGAAAGAAGTTAAGTATCTTTGCTTATTCAAGAAGATTATCACACTGCTTAAATTAAGAGCAAAATTCATATCTTTGTGGTCTTGCTATTAATGGTCAACAGAATTTTGTGTCCAAAGATAGACACTTCATGTGCTTTAGATACCCTTTTCGTCGAGCCTACCTGTTTTTTCTTGTATTGATCTCTCTCTTCTGGCTCTTGCCGATGTATTGAGGCAGTATCGGTCCCTTTGATGCAGTTCTAAACAAGNGCACCTAAACGAATGTCAGCACTAGTTCTGCCATTTAGTTTGTGCTTTTTTAAACGGAAAATTTTTACCGGCATTGCTGTTCAGCAATAGTTACTGCGCTATGGCGGAAACAGTGTTTTTATTTCGCAAATATACTTGAACTGTCGTTTTGGCCAAAGTAAACTAACGCAAAAATACTCCTGAAAATACTAGATACATGTTGTTTTATTTTCCCCATCAATGTTGAAAACATACGACATACGTACTTGGCATCAAACTGGCACTTAAACTTGTAAACAACTATTTTATTAATGGTTATTTATTTAACTTTTTTTCATCATTAATAATCATTATTAACAATGAAAGAAGTTAAGTATCTTTGCTTATTCAAGAAGATTATCACACTGCTTAAATTAAGAACAAAATTCAGATCTTTGTGGTCTTGCTATTAATGCTCAACAGAATTTTGAGTCCAAAGATAGACACTTTATGTGCTTTAGATACCCTTTTCGTCAAGCCTACCTGTTTTTTCTTGTATTGATCTCTCTCTTCTGGTTCTTGCCGATGTATTGAGGCAGTATCGGACCCTTTGATGAAGTTCTAAACAAGCATTACATTTCTATCATCTTTCCCTTTGGGAACTTCAATACACATCTGGTTAACTCGTTCTAATGGGACGAACAGACCTTGAGAAGTAACTTACAACTTCGATCTTGCTCAAGATCTTACACAGTTTGTTGATTTTCTCACAAAATGTAAAACTCTGGAAAATTTTCTCATTTAGAATTCTTTTTGACTTGGATCTTGAGGATTGTACTATTCCATCTTTACCGCCTTTTAAATCATCTGATCATATTGTTGTCACTGTAGAGGCTAAGACAACTATTTTTTAATTATATTGACAAGACACGTCACCGTAAGACTTTAAAATATGGTCAGGTTGACTGTGATTGATTTTGTCAATTTCATCCTAATATTCCTTGAGATTCAGTCATTAGCAAGTCAGCTTCTGATGCTGCAACTAAATTGACAGAATGGGTTCAGGTTGATATTGACACATTCATTGCTAAAGGTATTTTGGCAGTCAACTCTGATTCTGCTCCATGGTTTAATGCCCATAGACCTTCTGCTATTGGTCACCGCAATCATTTCAATTTTCGGTTTCAACGTAATGGAACTGATGACGAATGCGATTTTCTTTCAAACTGACTAGCAATGCTTCAGAAATAGTCATTTATAATGGTAAATCTCCCTACGCTGAGGGAGGCTGTGAATCTCCTTCCCCAAAATGTTGCCAGATTTCCCTTCATAAATTGGCCAGATTTTGGACTCTGTCATTATAAATCCAAAGTTGATTTCAAAGGTAATTTATGGGGTTCATTTATCGAAACCTCTTGGTGCAGATTCTATTCTAGTTGCCTTGAAAGAGTGTACTTTTGGGCTATTCTCCATTTTGCCCAGAATTTCATTCTTTTACTATCAGAGTTTTGTTTTCAGTCTTGATAGAAAGTTTCAGATGTTGTGCCTCTCTTTAAGAATGCAGTTGATAGGTCTGATTCTGGGAAGTCTCGACCTCTAAGTCTTCTTTTTGTCATTTTTAAAGCCGCAGAATGTATCTAAAGATTCAAGTTTAGATATGGTGGAGGGCATTTTATAACACTGGATACTTCCAAGGCCCATGAGAAGGTGTGTCACGCTAGCTTGCTTCAAAAGATCTGTGTTTATGCAGTTTGTGGTAAGGGCCTTGGTATCATTCAACCCTTTCACTCAGATAGTAATATGCATGCCCTGCTGGCTGGAGTTCCATCTGATAAGTATTCCATTTATTCTAGCGTTCCTCAAGATTCTGTCCTTGGTCCAACTCACCCCCTTTACATCAATGATCTTGCCAGTAACTTCAGTTCCTGAACCTCTATGGTAATTACACTACTTTGTATTTTGGGATTGAACATAAGGCAACTCAGCAGGAACAAGTCAAACTTGCGGAAGATTTGGAGTATGACCTTCATGTGTGTATGTATGTTTGCATGTGTATGTATGTACGTGTGTATGTTTGTATGTATATATACTCATGTGTGATAATAGGTATATATATCTTTATATGTATGTATATATATATTTATATGTTTATTTGTGTAAAAATATATTTGGGTTAAAATATTAGTAGATACGCTAGAAACTAAAAGTACTCAATACATAGTTATGTAGAGCTTTGTATACTATTAAAATATTAATAGATAAGGACTACTAAAATATTTTAGTAGCCTTTAGCTTTTAATGTTTAATATTTTTTATACATTAATTTAATTAGAGAGAGTTTTGTGTCATAAAAAGAATGTAGCACATGTTGACACTCTTTGGTTCCCCGTAATTTTTTGGGGGTTGCCCATAAAATACAATTAATTTGAACTTTGTTTTTATATAGTATTAATTCTTACATAATATTTAGATATACTTAATCCTTATTAGTTATGTTAGAAGTACATGAACAACTATTAGATAATTGGAATAAACTTACTAGCTAATTTAAGGGCCTTTTGACCTTAAGGTGAGGATGCAACAACCGATGACTACAGTAACGTCGCATTTTACTTTGAAAACCAAACACAACACTTTCTTGCTGGGAAATTCTTTCTGAAAGCTGGATATTACCAGAAGGTAAGTTTAGCCTTTTTGGTAGATATTGGACCGATGTATGTTTTCCACAGTTAATCACCTGTTTTCCTCATGTTTTGTCCTTGTTCGTAATATTCCTTTTCCCTTTTTTACTTCGTTTACTCGCTTTTCTTTCTGTAGTTAAAGTCTTCTTACATTTTTTTCTCCTTTTTTCTGTCTTTATATTCTTTTTCTCCTTTTTTCTGTCTTCATATTCTTTTTTACGAACTCGTTTTTGGTTTACCCAAATTTTTTGTTCTGCCTGTTTCCATTTGTTTCCTTACCCTTCTTCTCTTCGTTTTCGTAGTTTACCTTCTTTCACAAACAAAAATGCGATCAGCGAAAAACGCAATTGTGAACTCATGGTCATAGAATATTCTTACTCTTATTGACCAGAACAAAAACGCGCTTTATGTCATTTTCGAATTCAAAAATCAGAAATGTTTCAGCACTAATTGAAAAGCATCATATCAAGCATAATATCTCGGTGTCGTGAGCGTTGATCTCAGGTTCTGAAGGGCGGAGTGCCGAGTTCCCACTTTGTTACTTAATCCTGAGGTCTTGAGTGAAGCCTCGCTACGGAGACCGTTTTAAGCGGAATGGGTCACCTAAACTGGGAAACCTAAACAGGCCCCACCTGCAAGGCCATGTGTTGTATTTTTATTACAATCAATTTATCACACACTCATAGGTGTAATGCATGCACCCAGCTTACCCATATCGGGCTGGGAGTCGGAGGGGTTTGCTAGGGTTTCTACCCCTGAGGCCCCTGTTGGCTTGTATTGCTGCACCATTCTATAATAATAATAATAATAATAATGATAATAATAATAATAATAATAATAATAATAATAATTATGTGCTGTTTTTTGTTTTTTTTATGTACATCAATATCGCACACACTTGGGTGTGATGCATGCACCCAGTTTACCCTTATCGGGCTGGTAGTCGGATGGGTTTGCTGGGGTTTCTACCCCTGAGTCCCCCATGGGCTCGAATAAAAGAAAAAAAAAAATAATAATAATAATTGCTTTACGTTCAATTGTCAGTAAGAAAGATCACATCGAAGTTGGTCGGACCATTTCTTGTGTCCTCTCTGACAATAATATCGCAGTTAAGGAGTTTGACAAGTTAAGCAAATATAAAGACCTGGAAATTGAAACACAAAAGATGTGGAACTTAAAAGCCACGACTGTGCCGGTCATAGTCGGGGCACTTGGAATGATCAAGAAGGGAACTGAAAAATACATCTCGAAAGTGCCAGGCGAACATAAGCTCCAAGAAATCCAGAAAATCGTCCTTACTAGCACGGCTCATATTCTCCGTAAATTTCTCACAATTTGAATTTTATCTCCATTAAACTTGTCCCATTCTTTTTAAAACCTTTACCCACCTTAGGTCACCGGGGTGACTCGGTGGATAATTGTATATATTGCAAACCAAAAGAAAATCTTACATAATAATAAGTCGTAGAAACATTGCGAATCACAGTATAATGGAAGTACACAGTTACAATTGGCAACAGTGGGTATAGTGGTTGTCATTATTCATTTGTAGTTTAAAAGAATAGAAACAAATTAGCAAGTTTAAAAATGTAACGATTCTACCTTTAGGAAGAGTGGCGAGAAGCTGAAATCCTGTGCAAAGGTGGCGTGCTAAATAGAAACTATGCTGTGAAATAACTTTATGCAAAGGAGGATACGGCTTATGCTTTTGGTATTTTAATGGGCTAAGGGCTAGAAGTGCTATAAAGAGCTTATTACACTGTTGCTATCGCCAATCCCGATGATGGTTAAAGATAAAGTTTACCAGATAAAGTGACGGAATAAAGATGCTGAAAGTAATTTTTGTTGGCATAACGGTCAGGTTAAAATTTTTTGTCATCACCTTCTGAACAGGATCACGACTGATTATATTTATGATTCTGGTATTGGTAATGACATTAAAAAGGGATGATAGTGGTGGTGTAGTTCATGATGATGGTGATGTTGACATAAAAGAATTGTTAAGGATGGTGTGGATAATGATGGTAATGTTTTTGAGATTGGTAACCATTTGAAAGGAACAAACAAAGGTAATAAAAGTTAACAGAAGAAAATCGCACAAGTCCAGATTATGATTATGGACGTTTCGAATATTAGTAAGGAATTTAGATGTCTAAGGTGTGAGTCACGTAATTATACAAACTATTCATTCTCTAAAAAGACTTGAGTGAAGAAATTAACATTAATAGCTGAAGCAGTACAGAATATGGCCTGCTCAGGTATTAGTATACAGGCTTCAATCCACTTAACCGGGACTTTCGTCCTTTCGTCTTTTCTCAATTAGGAAGACCGAACTAGTATTTATTAAGGTTGCATTTACAGTATAAATCGATCTTTTCTTATTAAGCTCTTGTACATTAACATTGAATCTTTTATGCAGGCAATGGCACATTTAGTAAGATGCCCTACTACAGAAGAAGGGGAATCTATAGAATTAGCAATTGAAACTGTAAGTTTGTTGTTATTGAATTTTTTCCCTCTTTTTTCATTGCTATTTTATAGTTTAAATTCAATTCCTTTACGATAAATATTGAAATAATTTTAATTAATAGCAGATTTAACGGCATCGAGCAGCTTTGCCGGAATTTGTTGTTGTTATTGATACATATTTTACAGATGTAATTGAAATCATAACTATGTAATGTATAATTGACTTCTAATATCTTGAATTTACTAGTGTTTTCTGCACACAAAGAGTTAAGTTTTAAAAGGAGAAATATTCTTTGTGTATAGCTATTTGACCTGTATTAAGTTTAATGTTGCTTGTGATAATTATTTTAATGAATTCGGGTACATTAAATGTTATCACGCCAATGTTAATAGACATATGACAATATTGTGCAGTGAGTAGGCTAGATTACACAAAAATGAAAGCCCTAAATGCACAATCAGATCGATTAAATATTTCTTCCACAGGATTATTAAAACCTAGGAAATAAGTACCGAAGAGAAATATTCTTAAGAAAAATAATATTTGTTTGATAGGAAACATAAGTCGTCAAAGAATGGGGAGTAAAATATTTAAAATATTTTCAAAAATTGATTCGGAAGATTGCATAACAGGACAAAGATAACTTTCGAAACCTTAGAGAAACAGAGAGAGAGAGAGAGAGAGAGAGAGAGAGAGAGAGAGAGAGAGAGTGTGTGAGAGTGTGAGTGTGTGTGTG
>RDPX01000026.1:1015339-1025339 GCA_003991215.1 Morbakka virulenta
CGGTCTCTTATACACAGCTGTATGTGTATAAGAGAGAGAGAGTGTGTGTGTGTGTGTGTGTGTGTGTGTGTTTTAGTGAGACTATTTAGTATTTAATGGGACTAGTCAAGCAATGCTTAAGAAAAGATGCCAAAGGCACCAAACCAAGAGGGGGGAGTTGTGGCTCTTACACATCAGATAATCATCGTCATTTAAAAATTTGCGTGAGCTGGAAATCTACACGGAGTTAACACACTAAATTGCCTTGTTCAAGATCCGGGGTTTTTTTACAATTTGTTTA
Organism: Morbakka virulenta; assembly: GCA_003991215.1. Classification (NCBI taxonomy): domain Eukaryota; kingdom Metazoa; phylum Cnidaria; class Cubozoa; order Carybdeida; family Carukiidae; genus Morbakka; species Morbakka virulenta. The sequence goes on from RDPX01000026.1 coordinate 1,015,620, forward strand.
TATAGTTCTTGCATATCTTTGCTGACTGAAGTGGAGATGTTTGCTTATCTACATGGAAACGTACAAAATGACCCATTAACCTTGTAAAATAAACATGAGAGTATTTTGCGAAGGAATATCTGTATAATGAACTATGACGTAGAAAATGGACATTGCAGTTTTAAAACACAACACTCAGTAACGGAAATATTTTGCTATTTAGGTAAACCTATTTATAAAAGATTATAATTAGCTCAAAATAAAAAAAACTAAAATGGGTATCAATAATATTTATTTCTGGACGATAGCTACGAGAGTGTAATTACTGTGAATTATCTTTTATTACTTCTAAATGTTTTACAGGCTAACTTCAAAATATGATTTATCGATATTTTAATTAATGTGATTGCTGACGAGAGGGGAAATTATCTAGCATCCAATATTGACCCACATAATGAGTCAATATCTGATGGGTTTGTTTAAAATGAATATCTGCTTGTTGGATCAAATTACTAAGGCCATATTAGCCATATATTTTGCTTGCGCTAGTTTAATATTGTTAGCAGATAAAAAAAGCATTTTTTGGTGGCTAGAGCGCTTATTTGTGGGTGAATCATTTTGGAATGTCAAGATGGTCCCAACTTCCTTTGTTCAAGTTATTATTTTCTTTCAGACCATCGGAGATAATTGACGTAAGTAAAAGACTGTTTGAAACCCTGATTGGATAATACTGAAGATGAAATTAAGACCCAAACAGTTGGTTCATCACATAAGTTTAAATAGGCCAGATAGAAATACAAGGCTAAGAATATTATTAGTAATAGTATTTTTAACGCATGCCTGCTCTCAGTTTCACGTTCATCCTACAATTTAGGTAAAAATGATGAAGAAATGGTTGTAAATTTTACTTGTGCCACACGGGTGCTCAATAATTTGGATTTGGGGTTTTTTTCTGGCTCGCAATTTTTCCAAAGACTTGCGTGGTGTATTTTTTGAGAACCTTAAAGAAATTATTTTCCTTACATGTTGTTTTATAGACCGATACCAAAGTTTCAGTGTAGGAAATATTACTAGCTTGGGTGTGCTGTAGTTATGTTTTCGTATATCGCTTTTAAGGTCGTCAATTTTGCATTCAAAGTTATATACATAACTTCTTTCAGGTGGGGAAAGCAAATGATGATAAACTAACACACCAATTGATTGACTACCTAATGGGAGAGGTTGATGGCATTCCAAAGGTAAGCTTTTTTGTTGATATGAAGGCGTACGTATTTGCCTTGTAGACCTGGGAGGTTCATTCAGCACATGCTACTGATCATAGGCGTGGCACACGTTATGTAACAGTTATGCAGTCATTATTTTCCCTATATTTCTGGCGTAGACATAACTGTAATATTTGTCACATATCATTAAAGTTACTCTTTAGCGTACATTTCTAAAACAAAGTCAGTTTACCTGATTTTTTAAGATAAGAGGTTTTAGCATCACAAGTACTGTTCAAACAAAAGATTTATTTTTTACTGGCTACTGTTTTTCTTAAATCAGGTTTCTTGATAGATTATCATCCAAAAAACGTAAAATAATGGACCATGTTTACTTAATTGTCATGTGAAACAGGACGCCTTTTTTTTATTCTTGCCATGGGTGCTGTGAAATAAAAGTGCCTGATTANCCTATATTTCTGGCGTAGACATAACTGTAATATTTGTCACATATCATTAAAGTTACTCTTTAGCGTACATTTCTAAAACAAAGTCAGTTTACCTGATTTTTTAAGATAAGAGGTTTTAGCATCACAAGTACTGTTCAAACAAAAGATTTATTTTTTACTGGCTACTGTTTTTCTTAAATCAGGTTTCTTGATAGATTATCATCCAAAAAACGTAAAATAATGGACCATGTTTACTTAATTGTCATGTGAAACAGGACGCCTTTTTTTTATTCTTGCCATGGGTGCTGTGAAATAAAAGTGCCTGATTATTAGGAATTATTTGAAAGAGCAGTAATTTTTTGCTGCTCCGTCAGTCACGTAGAAATGGAAGACCAGGGGGCTTTTATTTTCTTCTTTTAGTTGCCTTAAATTTGGATAATTTAGACATCAACCTAGGCCAAATCAATTGCATTTTCGTGCTGGATTTTTTTCTGCTCCAGAATTCTAACAAAACCAGACGTTTGGTCCCTGAACAGATATGTAAATGAATAATTATTTCTTGAATCAATGGGCCTTTAACTTTTTACCTACTAATACCTCTAGCCTCTTCTGGGACACAGGCGCCTGCAAGGACCCTGCAGGCAACTCTGACCTGGCCAGGATCTCTCTCAAGTTGTTTCCATAAAAAGCCTGTCTTCTTGGCGTCGACGTCAAAGTCTTATCGCCATGTTTTCCCAGGCTGGCCTCTCTTCCTTTCCCATTTGGGGTTCCATCTGACGGCTTGTCTTGTTATTTATTTTGGTGGCCAGAGGGAACAAAGGAACAAGAACGGTTGCAGCAAATATCCCTGGCCCACCCCTATCCGTAACTGGAAGGCGTCAGTCAGCTGTCCTCCATGAATCAGTCTAGAGGCCATCCCCATGGGTGTTCTTGATGATGTTGTTGAGCTTTTCTGGATCTTCGTAATGTCCCAGCAACTTCGATAATGTCTCACAGTTTACTCTGTCGAAAGCCTTCTCATACTCTATAAAGTTGATGTAAAACGCCGTGTTCCATTCCAGTGACTGCTCAAGGATGATGTGGTGGGTAGCAATCTGATTTATACACGATCGACCCCTTCTGAATCTTGCTGATCTCGAAATATGGAGTCAACAGTGTTCTTTATACTGTTCAATTATATTCTGTTAAAGATTTTTACTGGGACAGATAGTAGCGCGGTCCCTGTGTACGTTCCACAGATGCAGAAGTCTCCTTTCTATGGTAGTTGAATCAAATATCCCTTTTTCCACTCCGTCGAAATTTGTTCTTCTTGACAGATGTTCCTGTGGAACGTGTGGAGTATCTCAACCGTTTCTTCAATGCGTGGTTTAGTGTCTTTGCCGGTGTATTGTAGGGTCTGCTTCCTTTGCCTGACTTCAGTTGTTTGATAGCCTTCCATATCCCCCCTTTTGTGGGTTCGACTTTTGTCTATTGACAAGTCTTTATCCGCTGCCTGGATGTCGGGTGAGTTCTGGTCTATTCAGGAGGCCTTTGAAGTGTTCTCGCCATCTATATTTCTGCTCCCCGTCTCCGTGGATGGTTCATCTTTGTTTGTCGGTAACAGGCCTCTCTGGCTTGGGGAACCCTCCTGCTACTTTCTTTGTGATGTTGTGGAGATCTTTTATGTTTCCTTGCCGGTCTGCCTCCTCTGCCTCTGCTCAAATGGTTCAACAGAGTTTTTTAAGTGAAGTTTAATCCTGTATTTGCCGTCGAATGTGCCTCAAAAGCACGAACCTTCTCTACGCTTGGCTGTCTGTTGTTTAGTTCTGCTTTCTTCTTCTTCCTGTCTGCCACCTGAGTAGTTTTCCCTGTCTCGTTGGTCCTTTCATTCCATGCCCCAATGTTTATGTTTGCCCCGGTTTAAAGGAAGGTTTTTTTCTGTTTGTTAAAGTCGTCTGTCCGTAATAATTTATATTTTACCTTTTCATTTTACTTTTTCTTTTTTTTTAATCTAGTCTATATTTTTAATTACATGCAAATAACCAAGCAATAAGTACCTGCTCCTTTCAGGTATATCTTCCGTCCCTTATATAAAATCGCTTGCAATTTCTCCGAAAGACTACCAGTTCGTCCAAAACTGTTAACGGTAACGATGTTTTAATGTTTAACCGAATCCACTGTACATCCTGCTTACACCATTCTTGACCACCCTGTAGGACGCCAAATATCTTTTCCGCCTCTATATGGCCCTCAAGCGATACAGAGAGGCAGCAAGGACAGCCATCATTATAGCTAGAGAAGATCAAGAGGCTGGAAATTACAGAAATGCACATGATGTCTTGTTTAGCATGTATCGAGGTAAGTGATGTCATGTTTTCTTTAGTATGCTTCTTTCTTACCTCTTTCGCAGACAGATGTACTTGAAATTATTTGATTGTGATGGGGTGGGGGCTAGAAATACAAGGCTAAGCTGTAATTATAATTACCTGACAGCAAGTTTGAAATTAATCAAATCATTTATTAGCGAAATCTGAATAAAGTAGCAGTTTGAGAACACATTAGAAATGCCAAGATATCCTTTTTTGTTTGACTTAGCTGGATGCAGTAATTGTTTCATCTTGGTTCCCCATGTTTAGCAGACAAAAATGATATGGTTTATTCATTCTATCTGTTTTGAATACCCAATCATAAGGAGTACCGTATTTTAAATATAGTAGTTGTTTTACTGTTGTAAATAGTAGTTATTTGTTCTACTCGTTGCCACCATTAACAAATAGACGCAAGCACGCAAGACAACATAAAATGCAAGACATACGGATCGCCCCTCCAGGACCGTCTGTGGGAAGGCCTTTTCTCTTTGGTTGGTCTTCAGCTAATGCTCAAGTATGTCGAGACCACCTGTCCGCATGATTGGGCCCTATGGCTGAAGCCCCGACCAAGTAGAGACCAGACCTCTACACTTGATCTTAGCCAAAACCAGTATTACACGTTCATTGTTGTCAAAAATCAAGAGGCATGCACTTAAACATGGTAGAGCCGTGAAAAACAAGATACCCCACCTGTTCATCACAATTCTACTAAGACACAAACACCATGAGGAGGGTTGGGCCATGACACTTCCTTTTCACTCTTAAGCTATTCTTTAATTTCTAAAACACCAATGTCAAAAGATGCCAGAAATGTTTTTAACTGATTGATTTTGGAAGCAGAAAAAATTCTTGTGAGTGGTCAGAAATTACAAATGAAGTCATTCAACAAGGTTTAGCAGGCCATTACCCTATCTTTTGATATCGTTTCCTTGCGTTCACTGCAATAGTAATGCAGTCATTAGCGCATTCATACAAGCAAATCTATCTTACTTATCTTAGCTTATCGATGCTTGTTCACAGTTTCCATGTGTACAAACAATTCTTGTGGTTTTTAAATGCAAACGCAATATGAAAACAAATTATTTTCATGGTTCAGTCAAATACATCATATCAGTAAAAGGAAATAAGTGTTTACATTTTATGGCGTCATGTATTTCCGTATATAATTTAATCAAACAAAACCAGCAGGTTACCACAGTGCATTTTTATTATTTAACAGTTTTAAATTTGTATTAACAGTGTTAAACATCGATATCCTAGTTTTTCACGTGTACTGTTTTAAATCATTTTATGTCTTATTCAACAGTTTATTATTTAAATATTGGCAAATTTACCTGCTCTCTCTTACTGAATAAAATGATGTCAAAAAATCTCAATGTTTGAAGTTTTATGTGGCCAGCCTAGTTGTGTGGTAGCACAACATGGACCCCATGAAACCAATTGCCACGAGAGGCTTCTAAAATCCATTGAAATGTTGTGTTAAAGAAGAATGTTGTGTTTTCGTGATGCAGTTGAATGAGCACATTGAATAAACCAAAAGAATCAAGGCAGCTATTTAAGAGCGTTAGAAAGCAACAGCTAAGATGCCCGAGGCATCGTTGCTCGTCAGTTATTAAAATTTTGCTGGCCAAAATATTTACTGATTTTAGTGCCTGACAACAAATGGTTCTCCTTCGTACCCCAGATTCTTGAAATGGCTTCTTTTTTCCTGGGCGGACTATTGCATTTTGTGTCAGTGTTGTAAACTATCTGTAATAATATGTGATAAAATTGAGCTGATAGCTTTGCTACTGAGGTCCCAGCCTCCGTTTTCTTTTGGCTCAAAACAAGTGAAGTCGTACCAAAGAATTCAACCCACAGCTGTAATAAGCAAACCTCGTTTCACTTAATGTCACTCCATCCGTTTGCCATTCTAACAGACCGTGCAACGGAGGTTGTTTGAGTTAAAGTAGTGGTGAAAGAGCTTGGGGTTCTTTGCATACTCTGGTCGTGCATTTTATACAGATGATTTGCGTTGATATTGGAAACAACAGTTTGTGGTGTCGCTTTTATTCCCTTGTGCTTACCCACAGGAATACCTTTATTAATTCGTTTTCCATTTTTTTTAAATTCTAATAATCGTCAGAAACAAACAATATCATATCTTGCTTTCATATATCATGTGTTATGCAGTGGTACGTTATAAAAGACGTAATTAAAATCTTTACAATTCATAGACTATTATTCAATTAACTGATTTAACCTTGTATGGCTATATTGAACAACACCTTCCCTGTAAAGATAAAATTTCTCAAAGGGGCAAGGGATGTGGTGGCTTGACTTGTCACATTTTTCTTGCTAGGGTAGTAATCCTTTTATTCGTCAAAATTTATTAAAAATATATTAATTCCTGTCTACCCTAGTACCGTAGCTGCAAGGATAGTTTTCAAGTTAGTGTCAGTTGAATGCGCATCGCCAATGGAAACGATTGTTCGCCTTATTTTTGCTAGCGAAATAGTTGCTTGCTTGTAATCGAGGTTGTAGAAGTCCGATTAACATTCATTCAGGTTATTCAATTGACGGTCGATCGGGGTCTGACCTAGAGGCCCTCAGGTTTCTTTTTTATTTCCATCACTTCTTTGGACCCATAAACATTTTTTTAAAATTTTTCATTTGCTCTTATCAATCAGATTCTACAAGCATTTAAACGTTTGCTTGATTTGTAAAATTTTTTGAAATTTTTGCCTTCTTGAATGTTAGGAGAGGGGGGGACATTAATTCAAATTGCGTTTCATGACAGGCCCTTAGAATGTTACTTTTTCAATGTCTAGCATCTGGAGTTTTATGAAAGCCCAGGTTGTTTTAATCTAACTGTTTTGGCAGAAAAGTTAACTGAAGATTTAGAAGAAAATACAAAACAATTGGTTTTATGGCAATTTTTGAAAAGTCTCAAACTTTGTCTATTACTGAACATCACTATCTCAAAAACACCCCTTTTTATCTTTTATTATCCCCCTAGATACCTGATTACATAATAAGACATGAAATCGTCTGAACAATAAGTTAATTTTACTTTTTTTAAGGGCCTACCTGGAAAAGGGGGGATGGAGCAGAAAACTTTTGGATATTTTTTCATCAATTTTTTAGCTATAATTGTCCATTGCACAAAAGCTAATCATGGATGAAGGGCCTTTTTAGGGACTTTTTTCTGTGCTGAATAGCCACCATGTCTCGTTTTAAACATCAACAGTAGTCCGCAAGAAAGTTTACGTCATACTGGCCTTGGCAGCGTTCTTCCATGACACGAATGTCCTGGTGGGTGCGCTCTCCCTGTTCCTCACTTAAGGCTCCACAGTTCTGAGGGAAATTGTCTAAATGGGACCGTAGTAAGAGCATTTTGAGTGTTATGCAAGCCCCTTATGTTTTGAAGTTCTTCAGGAGTTCGTCGACTTTCTTCTCGTATTCTGCACTCCGGTTGTTTCCAAGAAAGGTTCTAATCATTGACTTAAGCGACAGCCAAGCAGACAACTCAGCTGTTCTGAGGGCATCATCTAACATTGAGTCCTTTATAAATTCTCGTATCTGAGGCCAATCAAAAAATGCCACCCTTAAGCTTTTCAAAGATTATCCGAGGAAAATTCTGCTGAAGGAAAGTGGAATTAAAACAAAAAAACTGTTATTGTAAATGTAAATATAGAGAAGATTTTAGAAACGCAGGATAAAATTGTTACAACTAATGAAAATGACCTAACATACAAATTTCTGCCCCAGGGCCTACTTTAGAGGTAAAAAACCCTAATATGCGAGGGTATAAACATTTTCCTTCCCAGAATTCCTGTAAAATTATCCCCTTGGTTATTTAAAAGCGCTGATTTGATTTGGAAACATGGCCTCCTCTTTCTACAATAAATGAAAGAGTTCAGGAGGTTGAAATTATGAATTTACGATACTGTTGGTTGTGCGAATCATCATGTGGAGGGATAAGTATGGCCTTTTCACAGTAATTCTATTTTTAAAACTTAAGGAAATGAAAGGACCAAGAAATGAAATATGATTAGCTGACAGCCGCCATAAAACAAAATTTCTCTATGTAAATTAGTTGGTAGTTAAGGGGAAACAACAAATTATCACATTCTTCAACATCAATTTGTGTATGGATACTCCCAACAGTTAAAGAATGTCTGGATTCATTTTCTATTCACACGATAACAATTAAGCTTAATATATGTGGATTGGCAAAAGAGTATAAACAATTTTGAATAAGAAAAATATCAGGAAAGAAAATTTGATAAATGTTTCAGTAATTTGTTTAAAGGTGTTATAAGTTTGAGGAGGGTCCTGAAGAAGATCGGCTAGCCTTACAAGCTGATCAGAAACTCACAATCTTTATNGGAAGTTTGTACATGTAAAAGTATTTAGGTTGCAGAGATATAAAATAAATGGTATTATCACTGGCTATCTTTCATTAATTTAGAGTAAGAATGCTCTCCAAAGAACCTATGAATCTTTGGCAATTAATTAAGTGGGTGAGAAGATAATTTTCTGTAACTGAAATGTGAGGTTGGTGCTTAGTGCCCCAAATAAATAACTCTGGCCTGCGACGTTTTAAAGGTCGGGTAAGTTTCTATGCAAAATCCAAAAATGGTACTCATTTTGTCCAATCAGGTCAAGTTTTTAAGATACGAGGTTGTAAAAGAATTGCTAGTAACGCCCTTTAACGCTATTTATTACCTTTAACTTCGAATTTAATTGCTTCACAAAAAGCATGCTTTTTCTCTCACAAACTTCAGAAAATAAAGATTATACATTGCACAAAAGCTAATCATGGATGAAGGGCCTTTTTAGGGACTTTTTTCTGTGCTGAATAGCCACCATGTCTCGTTTTAAACATCAACAGTAGTCCGCAAGAAAGTTTACGTCATACTGGCCTTGGCAGCGTTCTTCCATGACACGAATGTCCTGGTGGGTGCGCTCTCCCTGTTCCTCACTTAAGGCTCCACAGTTCTGAGGGAAATTGTCTAAATGGGACCGTAGTAAGAGCATTTTGAGTGTTATGCAAGCCCCTTATGTTTTGAAGTTCTTCAGGAGTTCGTCGACTTTCTTCTCGTATTCTGCACTCCGGTTGTTTCCAAGAAAGGTTCTAATCATTGACTTAAGCGACAGCCAAGCAGACAACTCAGCTGTTCTGAGGGCATCATCTAACATTGAGTCCTTTATAAATTCTCGTATCTGAGGCCAATCAAAAAATGCCACCCTTAAGCTTTTCAAAGATTATCCGAGGAAAATTCTGCTGAAGGAAAGTGGAATTAAAACAAAAAAACTGTTATTGTAAATGTAAATATAGAGAAGATTTTAGAAACGCAGGATAAAATTGTTACAACTAATGAAAATGACCTAACATACAAATTTCTGCCCCAGGGCCTACTTTAGAGGTAAAAAACCCTAATATGCGAGGGTATAAACATTTTCCTTCCCAGAATTCCTGTAAAATTATCCCCTTGGTTATTTAAAAGCGCTGATTTGATTTGGAAACATGGCCTCCTCTTTCTACAATAAATGAAAGAGTTCAGGAGGTTGAAATTATGAATTTACGATACTGTTGGTTGTGCGAGTCATCATGTGGAAGGATAAGTATGGCCTTTTCACAGTAATTCTATTTTTAAAGCTTAAGGAAATGAAAGGAGCAAGAAATGAAATTTGATTAGCTGACAGCCGCCATAAAACAAAATTTCTCTATGTAAATTAGTTGGTAGTTAAGGGGAA
>RDPX01000026.1:1030717-1052530 GCA_003991215.1 Morbakka virulenta
TGTGGGGAGTGCAAGATCACAGTAGAGAAAGAGAAAGAGAAAGAGAGAGAGAGAGAGAGAGAGAGAGAGAGAGAGAGAGAGAGAGAGAGAGAGAGAGAGAGAGACAGACAGACAGGCAGGCAGGCAGACAGACAGACAGACAGACACACAGAGAGAGACACACAGAGACACAGAGAGAGACAGACAGAGAGACACAGAGACAGAGAGACAGAGAAAAAAGTGGGGGAGGGGGAGGGAGGCAGAAGGACAGATAGCACATTGTATAAGAGGAGAGCACCCCGACATGCGGCGTATTGGAGAGAAGAATAGTCCAGTGTTGATTTTATGCAGAAGAAATGAAATTTGTGTACTCGTGCTTCGAAAACAAGAAGATGCATTTTCTTACATCTTCTAAGTTGTAATCATAGTAATATAGATAGTTAACTTAAAGGAGCCAGTAATCTTTAAAGTATGTTTTAAGTACATAATCAGTTTTGATCTGACTTGATTTTTATCAAAACAATTTGAAGAAGACTACGTCTTGATCATGTCGGGATGTTTTTTTACAGATATTGTGCCCATCCTAACGTCAACAGTCATTGAATGTCATCGAGCAGGCCTTCGACATTCTTCTTTCAGCTACGCGGCTACATTGCTGCGTCCAGAATATAGAAGTCAAATTGATTTGAAATACAAGAAAAAGATAGAGCAAATTGTGAGGTTGGTAACCATTGTCTTCTTATTTTCCCCAGGTTTAAACTTATTATACTTTACTTTTTGAAAAAGAATACTTGCTAGCTCGTTTGTGCTGAATCAGAGCTTATTTTGAACTATTTTTTTCTGCACTGTTTTTTATGGGATCTTTATACCCATATTTTTCATGTCAATGTTCCATATATAATGAAATAATTCTGTACATTATACAAACAGCCACTGACGCCCGTAAACGCTGTTGTGTTTGTTTAAATTGACCGGAAAGGTAAATTACAACTGAGACCATTGAATATGATCACAAAAGCGGAATGTAGTGTGTAATGCTATCATTTTGTTGTGCGCCCCATAGTGGATTATATATGTCAATAGCTTATTAGTATTGTGTCGTTATAAGACCATTATGCCCAGCTGGGAGGGTAAATAATAAAGTGCCGGGAAGGTAAACAGGTAATTTTTTAAAAATTTTTAAGAACTGACCGCTAAGAAGAGATTCTCTTGCGACTCTCGCTTGAAATATATTTGATGGTTGACTCCACATGCCCAAATTGGACATGGTTGTTAAGTGGCTCATGCTAAGCAACAGATGCATGTGTAATGCTTTTGCCCGAGGTTCACAGAAAATTTCAATTTACTTTTAACGACTTTAGTTAAGTTCGTAATTTTAATGGATAATATTAGAATGTCGAATGTTTTACTTAGGGCATCTACCTTACAAAGAGATAAAAATAAAAAATTTTGTTTTGTTTTGTCATGAAATAATTTGGTAAAGTTTCATAGAATAAGAGCATTTAAATTCAGAACTTTGTTTGGTTTCGTCATAAAGGGACCTCAACATAAAGTGGAGTACGAATTTAATTATTCGTTTAAAAGTACCCTGTGGTTTGGTTTTGGACAAAAAACAACACGTGACCGAGTACCATTTATAAATCTACACCAACTACCTTTTGTAAGCACATAAAGACGTAAATAAATAAATTTCTTTTGTATTGCAAGTGTAATTTTGAGCAAGAATATTATTTTACACTACGATTTCCACTAACTATTCGAAAAGGTGAATTTTCGTATTTTTCCTTTTTAGCGTTATACTTTTTGTTACCTTGTAATATACTCATGTAATATACTTTCCACCACGTATAGACATACTAAATGTATATTTAGCAACCGACACCGAATCCCCTGTTATTTCAAACTTACCCAATGCTGCAAGGTAATTTTAGGCAACACGAAAAGAACCAGGATTTTGATTTAAAGCTTCTATTTCATGCTTACAGAAAACCAGACAAGACTGAAGAAGAAGAACCAACGGAATCTTGCCCGTACTGCTCCTATCCAGTTCCACAAACACAGCTGGATTGCCCGGAATGCAAAAATAACTTACCGTATTGTATTGTCACTGTGAGTATAGGAATTAGATTCATGCCGGTGCTTCTTTTGTTTTGTCACAGAGTATTTGAATTTATGAATGAGGCTTCGACTTACACAGTAAGCGACTTAAACTTGGGTTTTAAGACACACAGTATATGCGTGAAATATTTTTGCTACAAGTTGTCGTTATGAAACTCAAAGAAAATTATATAAACATTGGACCTTTATTATTTCTAAATGAAACCAAAAAGAAAGATTAAAGATACTTTTCTGCACTTTTAAACTCTTTACTAAAAGCAACTTAATACTGCATACTCATTGTATTTCCTGGTTTAACAAAAGTGATTGTGCCTGTGTATGAGTAACTCTTAACAGTCTGAAGTGAGGAGTATTTTACATTCCCACTATAATATTAATCAGATTTACTCATGGGTTTTTTCCAAATCATATGAGCCCTTTAAATTGCTTCCCCGCAATAAATGTGATTGTAACTCTGTCTTTGTACTTTGATATTTTCCAGTTTGTTGTTTTATTCCGTCATAAATTTAGTTATACCTCTCCCAAATAATACGTGAGTATGATAAAATTGGAAAAAAGAAAATATGTAGGACAAACAAAACTCACCCATCAAATGCGTATGCAGGAAGAGATCAGTGCGAATCCAACTAATCCCTTTTGTTTTATGAGCTCCAAAGAACAATTTTCCTAAGAAGGGGTTTGTTTGCAGTTTTTGGTAGAATTAATGTGGAATAGTAATTTAACCTGGAAGTGCATCCGATTCCTTTCACTGTAGTGAAACTACTGCACGTAAGTTATTACTTTAAGATGCGTATTAAGTATCTTTATGTGGATTAATTTTTATTAGTTACTGAATATACTAGACTTCTGTTCCCCCAAAAGACACATACACACACACACACACACCGCAGGCGCCTATCCACAAATGCACAGACACATAACTACACACACATAGGGAGGTAACCGTACTTTTTGCATTCAAAGAGAACTATCCAACCGCTATAGCAATTTCTATTCTTCTCGTAATAGGGTCGGCATATGGTTCGTGATGATTGGACGATTTGTCCAGCATGCAGTTTTCCTGCCATTTCTTCGGAATTTAAACGGCTTTTGGAAGGAGACGAAACAACTTGCCCTATGTGCTCAGAAAAACTAACCATTAATAGTTTAAAGCCAGTTGCAGACCCAAGCCCCTATTTGAGACCGGATGAAATTGAAGATTAGTCACTGCAATTCATTACCTACACTACACAGTGCCCAAGGCTACAGCATGCGACTAGGCGTGAACTGATTTTGGCCAAAATCACCCAAGTCAACTAAATGATAACATGTAATATGAAAAACTTGGGTTTGCAGGGAAATCGTAAATGGAAACCTGCCACAGTTCATCTCTACATCCATGGAAGTTAACATCCCTAGCAGAGGTGGTAACCAAATTGAATTTACCTAGAAAATATGGTTTGCAATGTGAGTCTTCCTGTCAACTCGTCAAAATGTGTAAACCTTTATTATTTGTAGGTTGAATGTTCTACTAGTATGTAATATAACACACGGATAATGAAGGTAACAGAACTCTGAAATATAAGGTTATAAGATCCTCACAAGTTCGCCAAATGTTAGAGAGGAAAAGAGGATGGCTTAGATAGTACCGTAACATATACAAGTCATTTATGATAATTTCCTCGATTATTCAAATGCTGTATAGTTAAGTAGGCAGAGTATCGTACTTCCTTTCGGTGTACAAAAGACTTTTATCAGTTGTACAGTAACAAAAATACAGAACTATCCTAGGATCATAAAGCAATTATGTTCAGAAAGAGGATAAAAGTATGAATAAAAATGTAGCTTGTTTGATGTCTTCTGAGCGTGGCGAGTGCTTTTCGGGTTTTTTTAATAATAATCTTGACTTCCTATTCCATTATAAATATAATACCTCGGCATATGCCTTTAAAAAGTAATAAATACCAGAAGTCTATTTTGTTTTGGCATAACGTTATATCTTTTACGATATTCTGATTTTCTCGGTAATAATAATCATGGAAGTGCATTAACTGTCAGTTAAATGTATTTTGAAATAATCAAGATACGATTTATTTTATTACACTAACCGCTCAGCAATTACCACTTTTTGATATATTATGGAAAACTATACCTGCCGAATCCTCGGTGGAATAAAATTCAAATTAAAAAAATGACAGTGAATTGTTACAACTACAGGATAGTATATACGTCATTGTTCTCATTGTAACTTAAAATCATATGAACGATTGATGTTTATTTGGAATTGCTTTGTCTTCTGTACTACTCCTATCTTGCTTGTTGTTCTTACATACAATCGATTGGTAAGACTTCTTGTAGCTTTTGGCAGTTGGTTAGTTTAAAGAACCACCTTTTGGGCTAAACCATTTTCATCTTTACTTATATCTGTTGCCTTGTTTTAACTACATGTGCTTCTTCTCCCTTGGACCTTCTTTCCGGGTTGAGAGAATTCCGTTTTATTGGTACCTGTCCTGCTTCAGCCTTGCATCTGTTATCACATTGATGCTACCTTAACAGTTTTAAATATTGTTTTTTCGTCATTACCATAAGAAATGTTCATTGTTTACAAAGGACATACAACAAACTAGAGTATGTTTTTTTTATGAATGTAAGTGCCATTGTGGTGCCAGGTACATAGGCCACACGTCAAGATTGATCGTTAGAATAAAACAACGGGCGCCTATTATTTACAGAGAAAAACCTTGCCTTAATCAAGTTCAGCTAGAAAGAGAGTACGACGGTATTCACCAAATAGTTGATTCTAACTAGGCTATTGCACAGCTTCTGCTGGTAATTGGAAGCAATTCTTAAACTTTCATTTCGTCATTGCAGACAAAAAGAATTTATTTACGGTTTTACTTGTTTTAAACAGAAAGTCTTTAAAAAATGGCGGGCTTTCGCCAATCCAGTTTGTTTTCTTCAGCCTATCACAGAATGGCGTGATTCCTCGATACCTTATTTGTTTTCTCGATTGATAAAAGCCTACTGGAGATAAAATGTGCCAAAATGTTGTTTGAAGCATGTGAAATAAAAGCTAGACGACTGTAAGATTATGTAAGTGAATTGTATGATATTAGGAGGAGATCCCTTCTGAATCGCCAGTGCTATATTGTGAAAGCACAATGGTGTATGAAGTAGAAAAAATCATTTGTAATGTTAAAACAAGGAAGGCATCTGAGAAAGATGAAATAATAACAAATGATAAAATTAAAGATTAAAATCAATCACTGATCTATGTAACATTGTATATGCTTCAGAATCAATTCCAGGCGAAATGAATGAATTCATAATTATTCACCTACCCCCAAAACCATGTCTTTGTTATACGCTGAATATTGTACACTTAGTCTGATGAGTCACATATTAAAGATCTTGTGTGATCCTGCTAAGAATCAGGGAAAATTAAACAGGAAAGCAGTGAACGTCAGAGTGGTTTCATCAATTGGAATAGTACAAGGGAGGAAATTTACAGCACGCTGTATGTGAAAAATGGTTTGGGATGAACAAAGACATTTTTTTTGATTCAGTGGTTACAAGAAAGCCTTTGTTGGTGTAAATCATGAAAAATTAATGGTCTGAAATTCATTGGAACGAGTAACAGAGACGTACCTTTTGTGGGAAATTTGTACTGGAACTAGAAAACATATAGAAGGATATAATAGGGCCTATCGTCAGAAATAGAAAGCAAGAGATGATTTTGTCATTTTGTCATACTATCTTCTTGTTTATTTAACTTGTACAGGGAGATCATTTTTATAAATATGTAACAATGTGAAGATGTCAACATCGGAGAAACAAGTATAACAATTTCAGATATGCTGATGACACTCATGCCAGCAGAAAGTGAAACAAGAATACAAAACATAGTAGAGTTTATTAAGCTTGCACGCATTGCATTTCCTTAAGTTTATCTTCACCACCATGAAGATGAATGCAAAGAAAAGTAAAGCCATTTTAATAACAAAAGATGCCGTGTAACCTGCCTTGCAATGATAAGGTGTTTTAGCATACCCAGAACAGCTTTGACTTGGTTACTTAGGAAGAGGTCACTAAAGAGCTAAGTGCTTTTCACTGTTATATATGGTTATGAAAACTGAGCAGTCAAAATCAGTTAATAACAGATTGGAAAACATTAAATTGTGGTACTACAGACCGGTGTGGAGGGCTTTAAGGATAGAAAAGGTTATTAATATTGAAGTTCTAAAGAAAGCAAAAAGTAGAAAGGTCAATATTGAATGATATCAAAAGGAGAAAATAGGTATATTTTGGCCATGTAATCCTCAGAGATAAACTTCAACTCTACTGAATGGCAAATTTAATGGATAACAGACCCGAGAAAGGCACAGTACAGCGCGAGTTACAAATATCAAAGAATAAGCTGGATTAATATATGAACTTTTAGTGGGGCGTACAGTTCACGACATGGAACAACATGGCTGCTCATTGTATTCAACAGTTTATGAAGATAAGTCCCAATGATAAAAATAAAAAGTCAATTCACTTGTTTCTTGATTACAAAGAAAAAAAATCCGTCAAATCTGCTAATACTCTATCTTACCCCCTACCCCTTTCAACAATATATGTATTTTTAATTCGCCTACAAGGACATTCTTATTGCGATTTTACCTCCTGTTTATTAGTTTTTTCTAATTTGTGGATCAAGAGCACGGTAAAAATTCAAGAAAGAAAGAGGGAAAAAATTTACAAACATTTTTTTTCTTCCCTCTTACACGCCATTGTGCAAGGCACGCTCTACGTTAGCATATAAGAACAACATACGTGTGTGAGAGCGGTATAACAATTCCTGCACATTATTGGTTTCTTTTATAATTACATTATTTCTATAATAAAAATGGTAACATAATTAGTCTATTAAAAAATATGTAAGAACAGTAGTAGATAATTTTTAAAAGTACGTCAATAATAGTGAAAACATTTATGAAATGTGCTGCAATGCTATAATTTTGCTCCATCTTCAAGAAATATTGATTCAATATTATTTTTCGATGAATTTGATTTTCTAATTACTCTATACAAAGTTTTGAACTTATCCGATAATAGTGTTTATCTTTTCCTTTTTTTTTCGTATTAATACAAACTCACTTCACTTGTGTTTTCTCAATCTGGTGTCTTTGTCCAGTCGAGTGCTAGAGAAAAAGCTTTCGACCAAAATGGACATGGTTTTAATTGCGATATTTATATGGTTATGGATTTGGATATGGTTTTAATTGCGATATAATTGCGATAGTTTTGTACTATAAATCGTTCAAAACCGTAGCACCTCAGAATTTCTCTCAGCCCCTTGATTCGCCCCCCAATTTTTGATAGCTAATTTTTGAATCACTTCGAGAGATTTTTTTATCACTGTTGCCCATGGTAGTTCTGTTTTAGTTTAGTAATTGTCTATATTTGTCTTTTTTCTTGTCTTTACTGATCTGGCTTTTCGATGGCTCCATTTGTGAGGTTCTAAATATTATGGAAACATGCAATTCGAGCGGTCAATAATAATCCCTGGTCAAAGAAACAAAATATTTTTTGAACTTTTTCATAAACCAAGAGGAGCAAATTACTCCTCAAAAAAGCGTACGAGATATATATGAAAAAAAAAGATTTTCGGAGATATTTTGTCAAAACAAAAGCATATTTTCTGGAAATGTGTGATGTTTTTTTTGGAGAGTGATTTGGCTTTTGAGGATTTTGTTAAGGCTTAAAATATATGTTTTGTTTCTTTGACCGCTGTCTATCTATGGTATCCCCGAACTGCTTGTCATACAAATATATTCCATAAGACTTTACCAATGGTGTCTTGGACAATGGATTATTTTTAGGCTTTCGCGGAATTTGAGTGGTGTCATGGACTGTCCCAAGGCTTAGGGGGGGGTAATAACATCTCGAAATCCTAGAATGGCCCATGACTTGTTCTCTGAGGTTTTTAGAGTCATCCCTGTTTGTAGACAGTCCAAGGAACTCGAATTGTGATTCACTCGAAGAAACTTTATGCAATAAATTTTTTCAACCCGGGGCAATAATTGCGGGTTATATTATCAGTAGTAAATGTCAAAAAACGATCGAGTGTAAAGCCTCATAAATCTTTTTGGACTGTACAGGGATTCAAACAGGTAATTGTAAAAATAATAAGAGATAACAGAGCTGCATTATTATCTGACATTATTGTAAATAATTAAGAAACCGGTACAGTGTAGAAACCTGTCGTTGGTTTTAGCGACCATTTATGGTAAAATGCACAAGAAAAGTGGTACTTGATCAAGTAATATCGAAAGTCTTTTAATGTCAAATCATTAAAAAATTATTCTCAGTATTCGTTAAAAGAATAATAGAATATACAGCTAACTAAAAACCAGCAGAAGCTTTCAAGATACAAATATGACTATGTGTAATATTTTAACTATCACTGATAATACCAACAGCTGGGTGGCAAAAAAAGTCTTTTACGTCAAAGCAGATAGAGAACCATGGCTCTCAAGTAAATTCTCTAAGTCAATGAAGGGAAGTAACTTTCAGAATTTTTTGTTTCAAAAACAAAAGATCAAAGATTACATCAATAGTATTGTAAAACCACGGTAAAGTTAAAAGAATGATAAAAAAAATCGAAACAAGGGTGTATTGTTAACAAAGCTGAGAAAAAAAAAGAGTTAAAGCTAACTAGCTTTTACTCTTGTTTGTGTTTCTTACACTAGTGTGAGAAATTTTTAAATCACTTAATTACAACAACAAACCTAAGGAAGAGAACCTATTGTATGAATGTTTCTGTTTGAAGTGATCCAATATCTTTTGCTGAAAATGTCAATTAGCTTTTTCTAAATAAGCTCATAATTTGGTGGAAGCCCTTTTTAGCCTACCTGGTTTATAAAATGTCAACAGAGAGAGAGAGAGAGAGAGAGAGAGACAGAGAGAGACAGAGAGACAGAGACAGAGAGAGACACACAGAGAGACACACACAGAGAGACACACACAGAGAGACACACAGAGAGAGACGCAGAGAGAGAGAGACACACACACACAGAGACACACAGAGAGAGAGAGACAGAGAGAGAGAGAGAGTATTTCAACACGACTGTCTTGAAAAACGAGTGTTTTTAAATACTTGGGTTGTATTTTTTACCATACATATTCAATACCATCACCATCACATATTCAAACCTTACCGCTCCACTGCATGCGATCTGTTTGTAAGAGGCCAGTTGGAAATGCCGACACCCTCTCTAGGCCTGACTAATCCATGCACGTTTCTGTGATTACAAAAACACTTGGATTTCTTGTCCAGTCAGTGACGTATCTTTAGCGAGTTTTTGGTTCAGTGAGTTTTCATTGACCTCCCAAAGGATCACTATCTTGTCGCGATTGGGAGGTTTGCGTGCTTTGTTGATCCTGAGAGTTATGCTGGCTGGAGTTTTCTGCTCCTGGTAGGCCAACCCATGCCAGACAGGTCGAAGGGGAAAAGCTAGACTAAATGTGATCCCTGATCCTCTAGGTTGGGGGGGGGGGGGTTGTTTGGGTTAAAAATCCACTCTTCTAAAAAAAGCCATGCTACAGAAACTTTAAACATCATTACTTATGAATATCAGGGAGCAGCGGAGATTACCGACGATGGGATTTTGATGACGTTGGGACAAAGCCTTCGGGAAGCTCAGCTCCGATGGTATCTTTTGCTAGCTCAAAAAACCCTAGTAGCCAAGTACTGAAGAGCTGGAACGTTTCAGCCATTTTGTTTCTGTATATTGCACTCGATGGCTCTGATGTGCTTGCTGTCGTCCGTTATACGTTCCGACTGGAGTTTCTACCAAACCCAAAAAACGATATGAGCAAGGGTTAGAACAATTCAACCTTTCATTTTCAGCGTCAAAGAAATTCAAAGTCTTTTGTTGCTATGGTTGTAAATATTATAACTACATGTATGCTTATTTTTGTTGTAACTGTAACTAAAACTATTTGAGTTATTTTTTGTCCACATATCATATCATCCACTTTTTAACGATAGGTAACAGTACCTAAACTACAAGGAAATTTCCATATACCAATTTGATATTCATAACTATGTAGTCACATACAATTGCTTTCACTGATATTAACCTATCGTTATCATTATTATTATTAACAATAAGTATCTCATTAGACCTTTACGCCCTTTTCTTTACATAATTAGCCATACCAGGTAGCAAATAACTGCTATGGTTTGCAAATGACAACCAGAATAGAATGCTGTAGAACTATATCTAGTTAATGTATGTGACGGAAAACCAAAAAGCAATATGAATGGAGCAGCCTTCTCACCAAGGGTCCTAGGCTTATTACTAAATTTCGCAGGGCAGGGTAACCTTCAAAAATTCTTACGGGCCACTCTGCTTTACCGTTTAAATTAGGATGACAGGGTGTGAATTTTTTGTTAACTAGATGTTTCTTTGATCATAAGGTAATGGACTACAAAAATCGATCTCGACTGTCTCCCCACAGAAACTAAATCTAGGTCAATTTATGCGAATACCATTAACCCCAAGTTCAATTTTCACCATCATACTATTTAACTTGATGATGCTTGGAAATTTGGTGATCGTCAGTAACGTGGCTTCTATGATTTTTCAACAATGCAAAGATATGTATCAAACTTATTCCGTTTGCATCAAAGACAATTAACAGAAAAGAAGTTTTAATAATGGTTTTATGACCGAACTTTGTAGTGGTGAAGAAACTCCCGAAAATTATATCCTTTGTGTGTCTTTCATTCACTACTCGATAATCTTGTCAGATACTTTCATTGAATCCTAAATGAAACCATATAAGTTGAACCATACCTCGTGAACAATATTCAGGAATCCGCGTTGCCAGATTTCTTTGTGATTTTTCGGAGCATTTAGCATTGTCTTGAGAGCCTGTAAATCATTATAACTTGTTACCAGATTATTTCACTCATACAACCAACGTTTATTCCAGTAAAGCATATATATATATATATATATATACCATATATTTCAGTATATTGAGAATGTGATAGCATGTGCAACAATCATAATTAAAACACATATTGGGGAGTAGTTAAAGTAAGTGACCAGAGAGCTTTAATTTTTAATATTTTCATGAAATTATTATTAAAACGAATACCTGTACAGATATATCACATCAGAACTATTAACAACACTTCTGTTATCAATATGCTACATAAAAAATATCAATAAAAGAAAAAAATCAATACCTTATTACGCGAAATTACTGGTGTGACTTACTATAGCAATGCCACATAAAATTTCCTTGCGAAAACAAATCTTGAATTTTGCCTTAAATTTGGTAATCTCAAATTTACGATTTCTTAATTTTTGTATGTTACTGCTGTAGACATAGGGGAAAAATCAAGAAAAAACGGCATTTTTAACTTAAACTAATTTTGAACTTTAAGATTTTTTTTACACAAGTCTAATGTTCTTCACATTCCCCGTCTTTTCCCTTTTCATCGAGACCAAGGTCTTTCAAAATGTCCTTAGTGTCATCTACGTATGTAGTAAAGTCTATACTTTCCACATTTTCTTTTTAAATGGATAGCTTTTCAGCATCATCCCATGCCACTGACAACAACAATCAGAATCTCGAGCCCTCCTTTCTTAAGTGGAGATAGTTATTGTCCTGTATCCACCACCTAGCCAGTTATCGAAGTTCCATGGTCAAGAGCATACCAAATGTGGCGGGAGATTTATCGCTGCATGTGACCAAGGGTTGTTGGGGCAATTGCACCAGACAACAGAGTTCTCTCGGCAACTGCAAATCGATCGTGCTGGTTGTTCAGCTGCATTCTGAAGTCAAGTTTGTCATGCACATTTATCTCCCACTTGACTGTATTGCCGGACATATGATATCCTCGCAGGCCAGTAGAAAAGTTTAAACAGTTTGCAGCGACTGACATTCTGAGAGCCAACGACATATATGGAAAATATACTGTCAAATGGTGATGAGCAGTGGTGAGCTGCTTCCTTTGCAGGAAAAAACGGAGAGGTGTTTGCTGAAAGTACTCCTAAATGATTCCCTCGTCTCTTTCAACGAGAAACATTGGAGAATTAAGAGGAGACAATTCAGTTGAATGTAAAAGTAGTAAAGACCTACATCCAAATAGTAAAGGCAGAGAACAACAGTGCAGACCACCAGAAAGCTCTTTTGTTTGGGGACGCTTTTAAGGATTAAGTTGCAAAAAAGTGAGGGAAAAGTTGGAGGAATCTGGGCTTTTACGTGTAATCGTGCCACAGTACATGACTCATTCACTTCAACGGTTGGATTTCACAACTAGTGGTACCTTCAAAAAGACGGAACGGCAATGATACAGTGAATATTTTACATGAATTCCCCAGATTGCAATGCTACAACAGTCAAAGTTGACCTTCTACTGAGCACCCTTTAATCACTACACCTTCATTCTGTGGAGAAGATATACAACTACCTGAAAACGGAAGAATGGCAAAGAATCAAGCCTGGATTTAGAGCATCTGGTATCACTGACAGAGTACAGAAAGTGTGTGATGGAAAAATTTCTTTCCTGAACCCGTACGCATAATGATTGACTGTTAACACTGTTGATGAACTTTTTTATTTACTCTTTTGTTTTAATTGTTAAGAACACACGTTTTTTTTGTTAAAAATTTGTGGGATAAGTTTTGAAAACACGCACCTGTTATTTTTTCTAAGTTTTATGATCTGTTTTGAAATACATACATATTTTTGTGCTAACTTTTGTTCTGCATTTGTGTTATGAATTTGCCTTACTGAGAATGTTGACTTACACAGCACGCGTGATGGGCTAAATTTGAGGCAAATGTTATTAAAAATATATATTTTCTTTAAAAACACTCTGTATGATCAATCATTAAAATAAAAATTAAATTAAAAAAATCCTTAAAAAGTTAAAATGCACTTGCGAGCAAAAAATTCTCAACTAATGTAACTGAAACGCAATCTATTTTTTAAAAATCCTTAATTAATCTTACCTAATTTTTATTTCTTATTTAGATCGCACCAGTAATTTCGCATAATAAGGTCAATGTAACACTAGCGAAACAAAATGATACCGCAAGACACTAGATCATCTATTTAGCTGCTCAACAACTCATGCCGTTAGAACCTATTTGACCCAGTCTCTTAAAAATCATGTTGAGGATGCGAGGAATAAACTTCTATTGTGGGGTTGGATTGATATTTCTTCTCTAACTGATAAATCAGTAATTCACTACAAAGCAATTAAGATACAGAATACAGATTAAAATATGAACGTTTATTTACAGGTTAAATACATAAAAACGACTTAAGAGTAATAATTTCGACTTCAAATGTTATTACTAACATCGAAATTGTCCCACAATAGTCTTGGCAATAGGCAATGAGATAGACTTGGTCTATGGCAATGGCATCAGGCTTTGTTATCTCCTTGGCTGACTGTTGCAGCTATCTGAGTTTAATCAAACTATCTTCGTTATTTATTCTTTACTGAATTTCTATCTAATGCCCTTTTATGGAATTACTTCTTAAATTGGTAAGTTAATTCAAACTTCAAATGCATTAAATTTAACTCTAAATATGGTAAACAAATCGCTAACTTTACTGTACGGCTAAATATAGTGAAGGTATGATCATTGAAACAATTCCTCGTACAATAACCATATTTGGCAGTCATAATGTTCCCTTGTGCAGTTCGTGCTGTGTTGATGGAAGTCTGATGACGTCAAATTCTTTTGTCTATTGGTAAGACGATCTCTTGTCACAAATAATAGAACTTTGAAGGGGTTTTCTTGTGCGTTATTCGTAACAAGTAACACTGCCTAAATACATTTTATTCAAACTTACTCGCCCATATTAACAATTCCTTAACTGCATTTACGGAGTAATGTTAATTAAAGCCATTTTGCCTTACTACTCCTCGCATGGTGTGAGAAAACCCTTTAAAAGGTGATAGTCATTAAGATATTCTTAGCAGTCTAAAGAAAAGAGTCAGTAGACTTGGAAAATGTTGTGCTGCATTTGACTCTTGAGACGACAACACAGTCGTTGCATTAAGATACACTTGTACACCATAAACCTATTTCTCCAGTTAATCAATTATTCATCATCACGAATGTTATAACGTAGGCGTACACCAAAAAATATTTTTAGAGTGAAAGTCAAAAGCTGCAAATTCAATACAGGTGCTTATATCAATTTAACCTACTTTTTTGGTTTGTTTGTTAACAAAAAGTCTGTAATCGACACAAGGGTTTTCAATAAAAAAGACATAACGATAGAAGTAAAAAGTAATGAGAAAATTAAAATGTAGGCACTGCTTTATAAAAATACAAATAGTTGGCAGATATGAAACTCAACCAAATTTTGTAACTAGCAGTAGACATTTGAGACCAACACAAACACTGATTTGAGCACACTAAATCGCATTTCAGATCAATCAGCTGCTATCGCTAGTAACAAAAAAAGTCATGAGCACTTGATTTCTCTCAAACATGTATCCAATTTTCTGTGTTAAAAAATGCTATTATCAAACGACCTACAAGAACAAGCAAATAAAAAAGAGCTTTTAGGTAAGAAATGAGATTGATATATTCAAAAATAGAAATAAAATTTCAAAAACAAAAAAGCAAATCAGCCAAAAGAAAACATACTCATCAGGGAAAATAACAGACGTAGGTTATAAAGGTAAGAGAATTTCAACGATTGGATATGAAGATTTTAAAAAATGCGAGCAGAGGTAATACCTTTTTACATATTGTCTATGAATTTATGCTCTATCTTGTCGTTCGAGAATAATCTTGTAGTAGAGGTAGTGGTAATAAAAACCATAAGAAATCGTGTATTAATACATACATTAAAAGAAACATGCATGCATACATGGTGATTGCTCCATCTTGATCGCCGTCTATGACTTCAGCTGTTTCCAGTAAAATTTCTGTCTTTCCTTGCGTGACCTCGTAAGTGACTTTGGAGACCAGCTTCTGATTTGCAATGCTTGAAACATAGTTTGCAGATGAAAGAAGAAGCTTCCGATGGATTGATGGTATCACTCTATGAAATCTGGTGTCTGTGTACAGCCATGTGTCTTTTGAGACCTGGCGCTGAGTTGCAAACCTTTGCCACACATCACACATGACAGACAGTGTGGCCTTGGAGGAAGGTTAGAAAGTGGCATTGATCTGGCATGAGACTTCAAATGATTGACAAACCCAGCTTTTGAAAGAAGAATGCGATCACATTTGTCACACTTCCAGCTCTTTGTGCCTTCGTCGAGGTTGTTCTCCAAGCCTTTGCGCAATCTACGCTTTAATCGTTCATGTTCCAGGCGACTATTTTCAAACAATGCACAACCTGTCTTCACGTGCCTTCTCCAAGTCGCTCTTTCCAAGGCTAGTCTCTCCCAGTTTTTAAGGTATATTCCTAGTTTCTTCAGGTTTTCTTTGATACAGTCTTTGTATCTTCTTCTGGGTTTGTGTTGTGTCGCTTTCCAGTCTGGAGTTGCCCATAAAACAGTTGCTTAGGGAGTCTATCGTCTTCCATACGAACCATATGGCCAGCCAATCGCATATGATTGGCGATGATCATTGACTCGATACTTGTGTATCCTGCTCTGACAAGGACTTCACTATCAGGTATTTGACTTTGCCACTTGATCTTGAGTATGTGTCTCAAACATTTCTGATGAAAGTTTTCGAGTAGTGTGAGATGTCTTCGATGTACGGTCCATGTCTCACAAGAATACAAAGGAGCTGTCAAAACACAAGCCTTGCACACGCAGAGCTTGGTTTTAAAGGTGATGCCGCGGTCTGTCCAAACTCGTTTTTCAAGCATTCCAAAGGTAACAGAGGCTTATTGTATCCTCTGGTATATTTCTGCATCAAGGGAACCATCTCTTGACAGGGTGCTACCAAGATACACAAAGGTGTCTACCACACCTAATGAACCGCTATAGATACGAATATCTGGTACAATATATAGTTCACCAGGTGCTGGTGTGTACATGACTTTTGCCTTCTTCAGGTTAATTTTAAGACCAAACACAGTGCATGAGGAGGAAAAACGATCCATAATGAGTTGCATATTTTCAGCAGAACAATCAAGAAAGTCAACGTCATCAGCATATAGAAGTTCTCTTATTAGACTATGACAGACTTTTGCCTTAAAGTTAATCCTTCTCAGATTGAAAACACTTCCAATAGTTCTGAATTGCAAAAGAACACCTATATCACAGTCATGGAATGAATGTGAAAGCATTACAGCAAAGAATATGGAAAAAAGTGTTGGTGCTTGGATATCCCCTTGCTTAACGCCGTTATCAATCGGAATCTTCTCAGACAACACTCATATAATATTATAATAATATTATAATATATTATAATATTATAATAATATATTATATTATCATATAATAATATTGTCATCAAACCAGTCTTTATGCTTCTTTTTCCTATACCCAAGAAATTTTGCTCCCACTGAGTACACTTGGTTCTTAAATTTCTCCCACGTTCCATCAAATTCAATCTTATCAAATTTGTCTTTCAATGTTTTGCACACATCCAGGTCTTTCAGTTTGGCAACGTCGATGCGCTTTGGAAGTTTCACCCCATTTATCCGAACTTTTTTACGGATATACAGTTTAAACTTCCCGCGAACCATTTTATGATCAGTGTCACATTCCGCACTCCTCATCACACGTACATTACACACATTACAACGGTCACGCCTCCTGGTGATAATAAAGTCGATCATATGGCCATGTTTAGATCTTGGGTGAGTCCACGTAGCCTTGTGCCTGACTTTCTGGTGAAAAAGTGTATTGCCTATGACCAAATTGAGCTCGGAACAGAACTGAAGTAGCTTCAAGCCATTTGAATTTATTTTGCCAATGCCATGGCGACCAAGGGCATCCCAAGTTTCAAAATCACTACCGACTCGAGCATTGAAATCACCCAGAATAACAAGTTTCTCATCAGCTGAAACAGAACTGACAGCATTATGCAGATCGTCATAAAAGGTCATAATGGCTTCTTCAATAGCTTACATTGTTGGAGCATAAAGTGAGAAAAAGGTTGCATATCTACCACAAGTGAGAGGAATTCGAAGTTTCATTATGCG
This sequence comes from Morbakka virulenta, assembly GCA_003991215.1. Taxonomy (NCBI): domain Eukaryota; kingdom Metazoa; phylum Cnidaria; class Cubozoa; order Carybdeida; family Carukiidae; genus Morbakka; species Morbakka virulenta. The sequence goes on from RDPX01000026.1 coordinate 1,047,938, forward strand.
GTCAGAAATGCTGCAGGGGCACTCTACACGTTCTAATAAGGTTGTTCTGACTGAAAAACCTACACCACCATTACGACGTTCACTTTTCTGCTTGCCAGCCCAGAAAAGTGTGAAACCAGATGTAATTTCAGTTAGCTGATATTCACCAGGGAGACATGTCTCCGACAGACATGCATACATACATGTCTACATTCATACATACATTTATACAGACATACATACATACATACATACATACACGCAGAAGTTATTTCATGTTAATTACTGGCTGTTTGAAACAATAATATGTACAGAGCATTACTAAAGGAGTTAACAAAAAAATTATTGGGAAAACTTTCTTGAAAAAAACATTCTTTCTCTGGGACACTTGACTTTCCTTGCCATGGCAACAGTGAAACAGATGGTTCTACTTTTATGAGACTTTTTTAGATAAAGGAAAGTATTGCTGAGTTGACCTATTTTTATCAGAACATATACAAATTCGTGGTTAGATTATAAAAAATCAGATAACTTACTTAGCGTTGACAATTTCCCAGGAACTAATTGATGTTCCGGGTAATACAGTTTAGTAAACCATAGTTTCTTGGATAAGTCTTCAAAATATTTTTAGTCGCTATGGATTGAGCTCAAGAAAACAGCAAAATTCACAATTCCACAGTTGGAACGTGTTTTTAACTTTATGGACAGCTGCGAAAAGACAAGGCAGACAAAAACCAATTGTATTGCTACAGTTTTAAGAATGTAAGAATGAGTGAGAACTTCAACGGCAAAATCATTTCATTTGATAGTGTAGCCTCGTAGGATTTCAATAAGGAAGCTGCAGTTTAGTGCTGCCAAAGTGTAAATAAATTCTTCGATTTTATCAAAATTCTATATACCTTATTAACTGAATCAACAAATAAAGCTGAAAAACAAATTGACCAAAAATAATCTGTTCAAAAGATATTTCTGATATTAAGTGATCTTTTAAAGCTGATGCTGCCAAAGTTATGCTTAATGGGTAACAAAATATTGCAGATGTCCCAGAGAGTATAACTGAAAATTTATATGTTCCACTTTCAAAAAAACCTGCACCTGCTAAATTAGATTTCAACGCACTATTGAATATAGATACATCAGATTTTGAGAAGTATACATCAAAACAATTGCTACAAATTTGCTATATTGTGTAAAAACACTTCTCTTCCAAGAATGAAGATATCTATCTTGAAAAGAATACCCTAATGCTGTACATCTTTACATTTGCTGCCATTAACAAATGACCGGATTTTCAACATCACTCTATGTTGCTTTGTTGCTTTTCATATATGTTGTCAAAAACTTTTTTTGATGTTAAGTATGGATAAAAAATATTTCCGTCTTTATTTTGCATTTTTTAAGATTTAAGAGTGTTTTAATTTGTTCTGTATATATGAAAAAACTGCAATACCAGATAAAGGATGGACTTAAAGCAAACAAATCATACTTTTGTGGTGGATGAGACATTTTCTTGAAGAAAGTAAAAGATCTGGACCTTTTAATAAATTGTGTCCACAAAGTAAATGGATGGTTGGAGTATACCCACTTTGTTCAAGTTTGGTAGTGATTATTACTTCCTGTTCAATCTCCTACTGAATATATATATATATATATATATATATATAATAAATATGTATAATAAATAACATTTGTAAAAATAATATATACATATTTTAAAATAAATAACAACTCTATTTCAGATAAGAATAAGGCTTTTCCGTTAGACTTGCCATCTAGCACATCAATCAATGCACCACTTAACGACTCTTGGGGAACCGATGTTAAACGAATTAAAGCCTCAATTAAACACAAGGGATAAATTTCGATGTCGTCAGTGTTAACATCTGATGGAAAAAGTTTGAGCTGACGTTTATTTGCAGGTTTGCTTAGTGTTGAGATGTGATGTGAATTTGTGTGTGTGTGTGTGTGTGTGTGTGTGTGTGTGTGATTAATTTGTTTTTTATGTTATGACAACATTAGTTAACCACGTTTTACTGTGTTGAGATGTGAGGTGAATGTGTTTGTGATTAATTTGTTTTTTATGCTATGACAATATTAGTTAACCACGTTTTACTGCTTCTTATTTTCACTTGAAAGCTTTCATTTACTAATCGTTAATCCTTCCCTCTTTCACCACAGGGTTTTATATTACGCAAAAAGGAAACTTAGAAATGGTAAAGCAAGAGCAAGGTACTAAGAAAGACACTGGTGGCGATCGCGTTGTGTTTAAACCCCAGCAGTCTTTCGAGACGGTTTTGAGAAATGACAAGGGCATTATATGTCAAAATCTCTAATTATATTAAATTTACTTTTTAAAAATGAAGATTCAAACTTAAAGACTAAGTTAAGTTGGTAGGTATGAAATCTTTTTCTCCTTGATCTTTCAAACTCCCTCGTTTCATTACCCAAATCACTACCAAACCTACGATGAGGAAAAAAGATTATTTGTTGCGGAAAACGTTACATTGGAACATTGATTATTCCGAATGTTTTACTTATTTTTCTATTCAATGGATATTTGATCAAGGTTTTAAAAAATATTGTTACTGTTCATCATTTTGGGCGGGAAATGGTGAGCAAATAGTTTTCTTTGTTGTCTATTGTTCATTTGCTTATTTTTTTTATTTGCCACCAGGAACGCCCAACATCTTGTGGATGACAGCGTTGTTTGGACAGCCTCCTTTTCATCTGACCCATTTTTTTTTACCAGGACAAAAGCGGTTTTCACCCTTTGACAATATCACTGGTCGCAGTAGAAAACTGTCTTGAACTTAACAGCTGGTGATACAAATGGACTTATGTGAGTTAAATCTGTTTATCTTTCTTACCCTAAAATAGAAATTTTTCGTTTTTGATGTTGTAGAAACATTGATATTGTAGAGTTCACTTGTTTCCCCTTTTGTTACTTAGTTATTTATCACTGCGCTTAGGTTGGGCATCAGAAATTTTTGCCAAGCCGCCTGACATCCACTTGTTAGTCGAGTGTACACTTGTGATTTTCTGATGCTGTTAGTTCTCTTATAGAAACAGGTAATGCATTTCCGATGATAAATAGTATTTTTTGTCGATGCTTTTGAGCGTGTTTTGTCAAGAAAACAAAAACCAAGCCTTCAACTTAGCCCATGTTAAATTGAAACACCGAACACTCCTCTAATCCTCTTCAAAACGAAAATAAAGATTTGCGCCTTTACCCTTGATTACATCTGGTTTGGGAGACAGTATGTCAAGGTAAATTGAAAACTTCTCGTTTGGTAAAGTAAATGTTTTAATGAGTTTTTATGGAGAAGAAGCTTTTTTCTTGGCAATCTTTCCCAGGCAAAAGTCCGGCACGTGCGTCACTAGTTTATTGCTGTTTGCTTTACCCACACCGAGAGAAAAAGTGTTGATTGTATCCGCTTGTAGTTGGCCACATTATTGTGGGTTGAAAAGCAATTTTTGTGTCCAAGAAGACAACCATGTGAAAAGCGACTGCAATTTTGATTGTTAAATTACGCTCCAAGGCAACAGTTGTTAAACATTACCACAGAATGACTTACCCGGTGTTGGATAATGTTAAGCGGCTGAAAAGGATCAACAAACCCTGCACTAAGGCAAATTAATTGTGGATATGAAGTCGGTGGGGGAAATGTATAGCACAAGATTCATTTCTCCATGGTGTTTATTGATGCTATTTTCCTTATCAGCGTGTACTGTTTTGAGAGTAGAAACTTGTATAACTTGATTTTATCAACACTGCAGTATTTTCAGATTGCGGATATATATTAAATCCTTTAATTAATAAGCAATTAAATGCTTACTATTTCTACCCAACTTGTAGCATGTTTTGGTGTGTTCATGACATGCTGTCATTCCTTTTGATAGCAAGCTTAAATACACGTAATGGAAATGATCATGGACGCAATTGCATGACTTTTAAAGTGTCTTATCCAAGTGAATCGGTTTGACTGTTAAAGGGAGAGGTTATTGTATTCCATCTGTCTAACAAATTCTGTTGTATTTTTACTTTTATGCCCTGGATTGTTGCTTTATCTTTTGTTAACGTTATGCATTGACTTAAATATGAATTGGGAATTATAAAAACATATTGAGGAAATGCAGGTATATGAGTAATGTCAAATATACACAACTTTACGTTGAGGTAGCATTTTATTTTGAAAAAAGGTAAGTCTGAGAAACATAGAGAATAACAGTGGGTTAGTTATAAGGCAATAAATGCAAGGACAGCTTGGTCATAAGAAAAGCTTGTTAGACCCAAGGAGAATTACATGTTTCAAGGTATAAAATGTTATAATAACTATTAATAATGTAAAGAGTGCAGAGAAACTGTTATCTGTTATCATGCGAAGTCAAGTAATAGAAAGCTTCAAATTAGTGAGAACTGGGTTTATCATATATATATATATATATATATATATATATATATATATATATATATATATATAGAGAAAAACAGCACTGTATGTAGAGTGAGTATATATATATATATATATATATATATATGTGTGTGTGTGTGTGTGTGTGTGTGTTTGATAATAGGAAATTGTGGGTCGTCTTTAAAGGTTTTGCACACATAAA
>RDPX01000026.1:1059581-1069730 GCA_003991215.1 Morbakka virulenta
GGAAAAGCAATATATACCAGATGGTGATATTGGTTATCTACATATGTAATATGTAAATGTCAACTTAATTCTTGCCCCTAATACACTGAGATAGATTTCCACTTATCTTATGTTAATAGTTGATACTGGCACATCAATATTTTCCAACTGTTTCAATCTGTTTTATAATCATATTTTATTGGTGATGTGAGAAGGAGCTATCAACTTTTTATATATAAAAATTTGTTCAAGCCAAGCAAAGAAAATGCCTCAATTGGATTCCAACTGATGGCACTCCAGGACCTCAGATTTTCATTCTAATGCCCCAACTGACCATGAAACAAATGAGGAAGCTTTGAGAAAAGCTGGAGCAGAAAGGTGTCTTACAAAAACAATCTGTGAAAGGCAGATGAGGTTTATCAGATGTATCATAAGAAAGGAAGGACTAGAAAATCTTACCCTTACAGGTTGTATTGAAGGGAAAAGAAGCAGAGTAATACAAAGATTAATGAACTTGGGAAGTCTGAAGTGCCATATTAAAACGTGTATATCAGCAAGTGAGAAGGAAAAGGTATCTATCATAGACATCCATTGAGCATTTCCATTGCCAATGCCATTTGTTAAGAGTCACAATATGTATAAGCTAAATGACAAATTTCATGCAGGCCTCAAGGTAGTTAAATTAATACCTGTACCATATTTTGCATTATTGTATTTTGTTTGACATCTTTCTTCATGTCAAGTAGCATCAGCAATTACTAATGGAAATTTTTTTTAAAATTAAGTGGGTTAACATGAAGCTGTTGCTGTGCTTACAAATAGCTCCAAAAATTATTGTATGTTCTGCTTTTCCTGCTCTGGTACACAATTCTCCTTTCAGCCTTTAAACTCATATCCAGTGGTTTGCAACTCACAGTATCAATCCTTTACTGTACAAGATGAAAACACTGGTGTAGGTTTGCTAAGGATAAGCAATGATGTTAATCATAAACAGTTGGTTTTTTTCATTGTATATTTCATCTAAAAGCAGAGTTGGTTTGTGAGAGTTTTCAGAGGAAACCAACTTGAGCTTTAATTTTCTAACAGTTTCCAGTACACATTGTAGGTTGCAAAAAACACAGCAAATATACAAATGCAACACCTGCTTTTTATTTACATACAATTTATTGATTACTGTTATTTCTACAATATTTATAAATCCATATGCAGGTGTATTTAATCTGTGGTATTGTTTTTTAAGTAACTAAGGGTGTATACATTTATTATAGCAAGGTTTTAAGGATCTGTTTCCCCTTACTACCAATCAATTTGATTTATTTTTGAATTTTTGTGTATCTTAGGATTATCTCTTTCATTTTTTTTCTTGGCTGTGGCTGGTTGAGGAGTTTTAATTTTGCACAAGAGTTTTTTTTCCACTTTGATTTCTATTTGAGAGGTAGATAAACAATGATCAGCTGTGCATGTAGTAGACAACAGATGATGCAAACAGGTTTACTGTAATTACTTTTGTGACAAATATATTAATTATTTTTATCTCTTTTTATTGCTTTGAAAAGAGGTTACTTTCAAAATGGCTAGTAGAAGAAGGCAGAATAACCAATACCCATCAGATGATGTTGATTACAGTAGTCATGATCCTGGTGTGGTCATTTACAAGATTGGTATTTACGGTTGGAGAAAACGGTGCCTTTATTTTCTTATCATACTTATTCTAATCTTAGCTGTTGTAAATCTTGCCCTTACAATATGGATTATGAGAGTACAAGATTTTTCTTTGGTAAGAAAATTTTCCACAGTATTTTTAGTATGTTAACTGTATTTACCAGTATGTTAAATAGTTTTTTATACACAGTGCTTCTGGTTCAGTGGATTTTCTGAGAAGGGATGTTTCCTTAGGCAGTCATTAGATTTATATGGCAATTTCAAGAATTTCCTTGCATTTATAGAGCCTGGAAAGTAGCAGAGATGTTAAGACTGAAGCTCAAATTTTTCCTTATTTGAAGAATTACACAAGATCTTTCATTTTAGAAAGTTTAAATGTGATTAGGCTATATTTTTTTCTTTCAAGTCATTTTCGTTTGGAAATTTTGTGCCTTTGACATTGTTATTGATTTAATTTATAGGGTTTTTATATGTTTTAACACTCATGGTAGAGGCATAATCCGTAGTTGATTTTTGCCAACCTATGTTTCAAAATCCGGAGAAATTTATTAGTGAATGATCAGCCAACTTTTATCGGATTGCATTAACCAGTTGTTCGCAAAGCTGTTTGGTAATTGAAAACTGGGCTTTTTGTGTATTATACTCCTCTAACTGTTGGAATAAAGAACTTGATAAAGAACTTCAGTGGCACTTATCAGCCTTTTGGATCTATTGATTGGCCTCACAGGATTTAACCAAATAAGTTAAAAGCTAGTCATTTTGTTATGCTCATCCTTCTCACATTCGTTATTTTGCGCCCATTTATGAAACATCGCAAAATATTATACGTGTTGCATTGTTAATATGTGTACTCTTTATCATTAGAATGGCATGGGAAAACTTGTCATAACAGAAAATGGAATAGTCTTAGATGGACCGGCAGACTTTGTCAACAAAATGAGGGCAAGGTATATCAGTACAAGAAAGGTAAGAGTGTTTTATCAATTTGTACATCCAATGAGGGTTGTAACTTATTCTCTTTGATGAATAAGAAAGATCTTATAAGGGAGATTTTGCCACTTATGGGAATTTTGACAAAATCTAAAAACCTCTGTTGGCATTAGATCAAACAAGTTTAAATTGCATGTCACTGGAAAAGGAAAGAAGGTAACAAAAATAGAGCTACACAATTTAACAATTCTCGAAAATACAATTGGCATGAATGCCTGTGTCGGTAATGCCGAGTTTTAAAGCAAAAAGAATTACTAGCCGTAGAAAATACAAGATTCAGAGAGAATAATGAATGTAATCATAGATACAGTAACAACGGGTTTTCTTTGTATTCAGAATATGAGTAAATCACACAAATCTGGAAATTCATGGTGGTATTTAAATCAAGGTCCGAAGCCTTGGTCATAGAATTTCAGTCATGAATTTCTATGGCCAAAGCTTCAATCTTGAATTTTGCTCACCATTGTACATTCTATTTTGTTATGTAGAGGTTACTGCCTCTCTTAAAACTGGCAAGTAAATGTTGAAAAGTAATACAGTAAACCCTCAATAATATTAGCAGCGTAAGCTTTATTTACGTGAAAGCTGTTTAGACCAACCCAAAAAATTCGGAAAATCAATGTTTTACCCCCAACTATGCTCTTTTATGCCCTTACATAAAAAGCTATGACAGAACCGATAAACGTCAATCTCTGAGAAAACCTCAGCCACAGAATTAAGACAAGTTAAATGTTTTTAATTGTAATCACCATGTTATATAGCTTTAGAAAAGAAAAAGCAATTTTTGAGAGTTCAACTTTGGTAGAGATTACATACAGCTCGACAAATCAGTCATTAAAGAGGATAAAATTTTTTTCATTTTCCGTTAATCTAAAATTTGTCTTGATAACAAAAATCAAAAGGTACGTTTCGATATCAAGGTAAAAAGTTCGGGTAACGAAGATGCGTATGATGTAGGGTGTACCGCACATATATTATACACTTAGTTAGTATTTGCGATGGTGGTGTGAAATTCGAGTATTGTCGATCAGAAGAAAGGTAACATGTAAACATATGTATGTATGTATATATATATATATATATATGTATGTATATATATATGTATGTATGTATAACATCAAATGACAGAAATTTATTTCAAAATCCTCCGAAAAAGATCAATTAGAAACATGGAGGGATAAGTAAGGACCCGAGGATGGTATACTTTCTTAAGATCATAAGAAATACAAAGACAAATTTTTGAATCATTGGCAACATCAGATATTTCGGATACAGTTTACAATTTTTTGCTTATGTATTGAAACAGGTTTTTATTACCTGCACTGTGATAATGCGGATGGTTTTATAAGCTTTATCAAACAAAGGAGGGTCTTTGGTAATATCACTATAAACAACCATTCACAAGTTTTTGATTATTTTGACCCATTTTAGGCAGTAACTTCACAGGATTGATTAATTGATCCTTTAGGCACGAGTCATGTCATTGAAATACGATATGATAAAAATACCTACACGTAGAACAGTTTAATGGGTCATCTTTTAATTCCCAATATGAATAAACTCCTGCAAAAATATGTTTGGTAATTCCAAAGGTGATCGAGCACTGTGCAGTTTACTTCAAACACCTCGTTTTGCTTTAAAAGTTTACAGACACTTGTTAGTAACCAGAGTTAGACGTCAGACTTGATTAGAAACATGTCTCGTTCCTGTGTTAGATTCCAGAGCACCCAACGACTAAATTCCTTTAGCAGTATACTACTTTTGCAGACAGCTTGGATGAAAATTAACCGAAATCGACTTTGTTTTCTATAAAAATCTGATACAGAATCACAATAAAATCAAAGTTTGAAAATATTAACATATTGAAGTGACTTGTACGTTCTGAATAACCCTATTTTCTTATGAGGATACAAAGGAGATGAAATGCATACTAAAAAGCCCTAATGCCAGTTTTGATGTAACAATTTTTGCACCCTAAATTTGTATCAGAATATATCGTTCTCAGGGATAGAATTTCATGGCAAAAGAATTCACTTGCAATTTTGACAGCATAGTATCTGTTGGTGCAGGGTAATGCACATGCTGTTCTCCTTTCTAGCAATTTTTTCTTTATATTCATGCACCATCAGCGTGTTTTTTTATAAAGGCCTGTGGGAAAACTGCAGGCTGGCTATCACGATGATTTTATATATATACGTTACGCAAAAGGCCTCCCCTTGTTACTGTGCAGCCCATTTTAGAGAAAACCTCCAAACTTGCACAAACCTGAACAGTGGAAACAATAAAAAGAGAATACAAGTATGGTTAGAGTTGCACTGATAACCCCTTGACCAAAATCAATAATTATTGATTTTGATGGAATGATTATAATCCTTCCATCTTTGCATCATGACAGGAATGATATAATAATGGCAATGATAATTATACATATTTAGTAAAGTGTTTTAAAAAGATGAGAGATATGCCATTGTTTTTATGCACATTTTTAGAGTGCACCACTTCAAGTTCAGTCCATGCAGAACATATCTGTATCTGCTCGTAATAGTTCGAACATTGTGAATGGACAGCTCTTCCTTGGGAATGATGAAGTCATCATGAAAAACAAACGCCTTTATTTTCTTGATGAAACTGGTAAACGAATACTGTATGCAGATAAAGATAAACTGGAGCTAAATGTCAAGGACATAGATTTCAATGGTGAGAAATCAATATACTTGATAATAAAGCAGTATTTGATATGTAAATAATGATGTTAATTATTTATTATTTTTCTTCCCGCAATTTTGAATCCATAAATTTTTCGATTTTAACTGCCTGTAATCCCCGTCTTTTTAACAGGCCCCATCCCAAGATCAAATTTGACAGGTCCAGATTTGTAGCCAGTTTATCCGTAACTTACCCTTATGCATTTACGACCACAATCAGCACTGCAAGTTTCCTTGTGCCACCTTGCCATGTTTTTGAAATCTCGTACCCAAGGTTTCTTTTCAGTGCATTTTTTATTTTTCATGGTCAGCACTGCCCTGTCTCCGTCACATGGTGGTCATACCACTTTTTAATTATTAATTGTATAACTTGTTACTAAATCCTCAATGCACTATAGCTTCCACTTTGTCGTGCTTCAATTCTTTTATTTGGTTATATTTTTTATATATTTAATTATTATTATTACCATTATTGTTATATTCATGTCGCATCAATACACTATAAAAGGAACACGTTAAATTTTTTTTTCTCTATTGTCGCGTGGTTGAGGGATGGATGGGTAAAAAACACCGCATTTAGCGCTCTGCAACAAACTAGAAAAAGATGAACGTATTTGCATGTAGTGCAGCAACAAAAGCGATATAAATTCGTTAAGCAAAGCCTGGTAGCCCCATTTTGCCGTTGCATGCGGCGCCAACAAGTAGGGAAATGCACATTGCTTAAATGGGTGTTTTTGTGAGCAACTCATAACTACGGCCATCCCACTCAACCACATATCTGATTACACATGGAATGGTAATCCCAGTTGTAGTTCTTGGCCTGGATTTGATATCAAATCGCGTAGCCTTGATATTCCCAATTTTGTTAAGTTCTTCAGACCTACACTCTTCCAAGAATTAGTCTAAAGTTTTCGATCTGGAACCGAGTTTGAGTCTAAACTCCATTACGGCTTTGTGAAATCTGGCTTTGATGTGTTTATTGTGTAGTATTTTGATTGTTTTATTGTTATTGTTATTATTTTTATTGCTATTATTATCTTATAACGATTTCTTGCACCACCCCACCACCCCGGTCAGATCATTACCAAATGGTTGTGTAACGAATTGATATTAACGTCCTGATCAAAATTACTAATTTACTTGAAACCCAGAGATAAAGCTTACCATGTCAAATGTTATGTTATGTAGTGAAATTTAAACATGTGTTTTAGAACTAGATTTGTAAGAAATTAGTGTAAGCTAAAGTGGTGGCTATTATACTACTATGAAAACGGGTTACCAAATATTCAAAAAGACGAACTATGTATTTTGAACTCAGTGTTATAATTGACGAATCAATTGTCTGCTTTTACAAGAAAGCGATAGTTTGTAATAATATATTACTTATTGATAAAAATTAGTAAATCATCGGGTTTTTTGGTCATGATTAGACAAAAAAAATGCTTTATTTTCTTTCTTTCTTTCTTTCTTTTTTTCTTTTTAGTGTATGATTCGTATGTGTCTTTTACGTAAATTTTACATAAAGACATTTAACGCACTTTAGGTTTAGGAAGGCGACTTTAGTTTTACAATTCAGAAATTTTTCTTAGATTTGATTAAAAGATTTTCATTTATATTAATTTTAATCATTCATTAGGAAATATCGTGCACTTCAAACTCATAAACTAAAGTATAACTTTTGTTATGAATAGTTTGTTTTTATTACCATCCTTATGATATAGTGCTCGACCGCGTTATAGGTAGTAATCACTTTAAGAATAAGAAAAATGGTTGCGACATTCATTCATATTCATTAAGAAGGTACTCGATTTAGAAGGCCGCTTTATGATTATTCGGATATGCTAAAATCGGAAAGGCTTTTCCCCTGGTGGACACAGCCATAGTGGGTCCTGTTGATGTTATTGCAAGCATACTGCAATACATAGGTAAATGACTTTTTATTTCTTAGTTGAACCCTAATGAACATGTTCCTTTACATCAAGGAAACCTAAAAACACTTTCTTGGAGTATTAGCAGCTTGACAGAAGTGATAACTTTGTTCACGTTCTTCATTCATTCCATGCTGTTCAAATTTTAATCGTCAGATGATTTGTGTTGCTTATTTTTGTGCGTGGGATTATTTGACCTGGTTATTGCTTGTAGTGGATTTATAAAAACTTCTAATTGCATATTTTTCTTTTACATTTGACGACTTCTGTACTTTTTGAATTAGCGTTGTGGCTTGGTTTCTTATTATCATTTTCCTACCTGTAACTCGGTCAACAGGACTTGAGAGGACTAAGCGAGAGCACAACGCGTCAATTGATATACTATTACAGCTTTGTTTTGATCTACAGAGTTTTTTAGCTGTGATGATATCTTTACACATGGGTTGATCACGTAACATATGATTTGTATGACATTACATCACCGCTCTAGTCTTTTTGATACAACCATTGTTCTTCTCATCGGACGCTAGTAAATTTTTATGTTAAATGCAAACTAAATGCTTGAGTTTGCATTTGGAGCAGTTAAAAATCATGACAATACAGAGTAAACCATGAGAAAACAATTTGAAAATCTTTCATATTACATATGACTAAAATATATTTAAAAAAGCACATGCCTGGATAACATGTCAGTTTGCATATTACTTAAACACAGATATACGAGGAATTTTGTTTTATTATAATGAGTGACCCCTTACTGGCTGTTGAAAGACGCGTACTTTTGTCAAAAATATCATTTTCCTAGGGTGTATATTTAATATTTTGGACCAAAAATTTTGCGCAAACTATTGCTATTTTTAAGAAAAACGCTTTTTTAATGATCCACAAGTGTGGAATGCCTATAAACCTATAATTTATGTTCCATAAAATGCTTGTGTAAATTTACGCTGATTCAAAGGCTTTTTTGTGTAAATGAGTTCAACTTGTTGCTCGTAGTGGTTTTAATGTTTGATTAATTATCTCATAAATAGTGGACGTACTCATTAATCAGGCATACATTTCAGCGTGTTTTTCAACAGAAGAAATATCTCCTAACAAATCAACAATGAGTTCCATCACACTAAATACCTGGCATTATCACTGTTTATAGCGCTTTCCAAAGACTTAACTCCCGTTAGGATGTCGATCTCTTAATTTTTTTCACCAACATGTTTATTACTATTAAAAGATAAGCCTTTGCAAAATCCGGCTTTTGGTACGAAGACCATATCTTATTTTTCTTTAGCCACAATTTCATTAGCCGTATTATCCATAAATTATATATTCAGCATACTATTTACTGCTATTGGCCGAAAGTTTTGACCTTCAAGGAAATACGTGAGTAGCAGTTGGCACAGTGTACGCAGTAAAATTTCTGCAGTAGGAACTGCAGACAAGATCAGAAATGTACTCTTCTACCAGTTTTTTCTTGAAGAACAGACAATAAAACGAGTTACTGCTTAACATTATAAGTACTTGCAGACACTTTGAATTAACAATATTCTTTGGTAAAAACAAAAAAAGTGTTTTAACAACAGAGAGGTGACTTCGCCACGAATTTCTTTTCGTTTTGTACAGTAAATTATTGAATATGTGAACTTTGTAGTTCAGTACTGCTTCAGAACGACTCGTATAAGAGAGTAGAATATTGGATCAAGTGAGAACAACAGAGGTCTGGATTACAAGTGCCTGGTCTAACGTCCAATGCTGTCAAGTAGCGAATCCTACCTAATTTTAGCCAAGATGCGGATAAGCGATTTTTGTCTTCACTGTAGCATTACAACATTTCAGAGGACAAACATCTAGTTTCCCTTCACCTATGGGAATAAGAGTGAAGTCTAATTTTGTAGTTAGTTAGCCATAGTTGTTTATTAATACCACTCGCAGATTTGCTTATTTAATAAATGACCGTATCTTACTTGAGAAGATCTCAAACGTTTGAATACACCAATAGCACCTTTTGTTAATTGCGGCAGATATCAAGTAATGCCTGATTTGCTGGTTTAAATTATCTTTGTATCCTGTTTTGAAGGATTTTGTCATCTTGTTTGGCATTCTTTACCACTTTAGGTCATACTAATCTTTAAAAAACTCCGGCAAATATTTTAATCGTCTTAAAGTACTCTAGGCGGATTTATGGCAATTGGCGTTATGCATAAAGTATTGCTGGGGAGGTAAAAGGAAGGAGAAAATGAAAGCAATCAACAGTTCTTTTAAAGCCATACAGCTAAGAAGAGAAAGAATGAAGAGAATTAACAAAACAAAAAACTGTATAATCAGACACATCTCACAAGGGATCACTATTTTGGTTAGTGTAAGAAATTCACATGTGCCGTAATAAGGCTTCCCGTCATTTATCTAAGAGACGAGTAAACTTGATAGGTATTTATCTCAGCCAATATATAATGAACAAAACATATAAGAATAGGAGATTTTTTAGTGAAACAGACATAAGATAGATTGATTGTGTTGAACATTCACGTGGAATAAAGTTTTGAAGATTTGTTAGGAAAATAATTTTTAAACGAAACAGAGGCTGAAACTGTGGTCTGTTGTTGACATAAAAGAGGCATTGGGGCTAAAAATTGTACAACTTGGGCTGAAAGACCTAAACAAGATCAGATAGAGGACGGTTTTCGGCAAGTTAGCCCCCGATTTTGTTTCTCCGATTGAAACAATTATTTTCTACGGTTCCCTAGTTCTTTCTTATCAGACTGGGTGAGAAAGAACTAGAGGACTGACAAGGAGCTGGAAAATCATTCAAGTATGATGTATACAATTTTTAACGATCATGTTTTAAAAGTAACCGCCTAGACAGTTGATTGATAACCCCCAAAAGTATTTTA
>RDPX01000026.1:1078847-1124327 GCA_003991215.1 Morbakka virulenta
TAACCAAATAAAAATGGAAACATCACTTCAACCTTGCAAGTGGCGCCTCACAACAAGTGAGGAAAGGCACATTGCTCAAGCGGTTGTTGTTGTATGACAACAACTCATGACTACAGCACTCCCCACTCCTAGCCTGATAGCTGACAATACATGGAGAGATGTCTTAGTACTAGCACTAAGTCTGGTATTGCAGCATTGAATACAGACTGGATATTTGTTATTGCCCTGTTTGGTGACAAAAACAACAACGCACAGGCAAAAAGAGCTATGTTGTTATGTATGCCAAAGGGCATTAATTATTATTATTATTATTATTATTATTATTATTATCATTATCATTATCAATAATCTAAATCTCAGACATGTTTGTCTGGAAAGTTCTTTTGTTCTTTTATCTTTGAGAGCAGATCATCCTTCCCGTTTTGCATAAGTAGTCTTAGCGCCACATGTTCCCATAAACAACAATTACTAAGGCCAACACGCCTTCTTTTCATCAGCAGTCTACCAAATATAGTATAAAGTAAGATTTCTATTTGTGCTAATAACACTGCTTTGCATTTTGAGTGTATTTGGGCCTCGCATTTGCTTTTTGAGGAGGAAATTGCTTCGGAATTGAAAATCACAGATATTTTAGACAGATTTTGTAATAATTTGAACATTTCTCTCGCTCGGGATGTGAACGTGTTAGATAAACTACTTCTTTAAGTTAGGTGGTACAGAGTTCGCTGGTGTGGCCATTACAAGAGTACGCCGTCCTTCTCGATCAAAAGTCTTGTAAACTGCATCAGCCAAACCTACCCAACCGACTTTGCAATGTCACTTACCCATGAGAGTGCATATTGTGTCGTTTCTTATTCCCTGATTGCAAGAAGTGCGAAAAGTTTGTTTTAGATTTCCACTTTGAATTCGTGTGGTACGTAACTGACATTAACTTTTTCTTGAATAAGTAGTTTTTCTTGCTCTCAACCTTATCTTGTTCTTTGTATTTAAAAGCTGGTGGTCATTTGTACAACCCGCACTTGTTCTTGTCTTAACTTGTAGAAGCTATGATCCGAGCCTGCGTTTTACCTTTATTATTATAAATTTTATTTTTGACCCTGTTAACAGGAGTAACCCAAGTCTAAATCATTTGCCTAACATAATTGTTCAAATCTATTTCTACTGCTGTTCCTTGTTCTTATTCCGTATTTACCTATGTTGCTGCTTTTGTTTGTTGCTTTTCCAATCTTTGGCTTAAAATTTCCTATCAACAATCAATATTACAGATGCTTTCTAATGCGAGATCATTACTACAGATGCTTTCTTATGTATCTTAGACGATTTCATAGAAGCTACGTTAAATGGACAGTCATCAAAAAAAAATTTTTATAAAGCTACCATTATTTCCATATTTGACTGGGCTTTGAAAGCCTTTTATTGAAAACCTTGGGTCGCTTTTCCGTTCTGTTAGCGTTTTTGGATGCTTAGGTTGTTTTATTTTATCTTGGTTACGAGCTTGCATGGAGGGCTGTCATTTGCCTGTTGCACATATCATCTGCCTTTTGACTAAGCCCAGAGTGGCTTCTTGTGTGCAGTTTTATCATAATTGGCTTTCACTTTTGGGTTGTTTTGTCGCCGCAAACGTTGCCGCAAACGTTGCCGCAGATGAATTTACTTGAATAGCTTGGTCGAGATCGGTACTCTGAGTTCTCACATGGTATTCCCGTTGATGAAATAAAGGAACGTTACTCCATTGCTACGGGCTGTTTTTCCGCTGATTACCAGATTTTAGAACTTCCAACCCTCTTTGCTCTCAGTAGATTTATGTCCAATGGAAAGCGTTGCCTTTCCCAGACTATATTGCGGTACTGTTTCATTGTGCTGCCTTCTGAAAAAATATGCCTAGCTTCGAATGGAAATAGTAACCAAAAATTGTTTTTGATTAATTAAATTTTCCTATGCCTTCTAGGTTATCATCGATGCCGAAAAAGTAGAGCTTCCTAAGATCAAACAAAGCAATCCAGCGTCACCAGTTCAGAGTTATCCACAGGCAAGGGAGGTGTGTATGTGCGCTGATGGTTCTCTGTTTTTGGCTCCAGCTGATGCTAACACCCCATGTAAAGTTACAGCAGGTGTTTGTGCTTGATTTTCCTGTACCACAGAAATCGGAGGTCAATAGTGTATAAGTGTTCCTTAAGTGCACACATAGCTCCAAGCCCTGTCATTTCTCGAGGATTTAAAATCTTGTTTTTCGCAAGCATTCGAAAACTGCTACGATTTTTCACCACAGAATGGTTTGAAGGTGTTTTGCTATCATTCAAAGACAGGGTTTTGTTTGCTATTATATTCTATTCTATTCTTGTAATATTGTAATATTTAAGTATGCATTGTTTATTTACCAGTTTTATTTACTTCAGTTGCCTATTTCGGCGTAAGCATTGAAGTGTTTATCTACTCATTTTTGTATATTTCTGTTACTTTGTTAGTATGGTGCAGTTGTATTTTAGTACCTGAATTGGTAGTTTCTAGCTGCACGAAAATACAGTGTAAGTTATCTGCAGCATATCGTCTACATGTCATTAAAATTGCGTAAACTCTGTGCTTGAAATGTTCCAATAATAGAGTTCATCCAACGTTTGGATTTTGTTGAGTATGTATTAATACTGCAGCAGTATTTACCTAATTCACTGTTAAAAACTGGGTTTGAAAAGCGTGTTACAAGTCCAACTATCCATGTAACTGAAACATCAACCCACAGCCCAAAAAGATTTGAGAATACTCCCGACATCTCCAACTGATGAAGTATCCCCAATTTCTTAAGGGAGGATCACGCCAACCCTGCCTTAAAAGAACCCTTTAGGTATTAAGTCCAATAAAATTACTTTTTAGAACCATGCGTTAAAACTTGTGCAACATTCTTTTTTGTTTTGTTGATGAACAGTTGGAACTTTCAAGAAATGCACTTTCATAGGCACAGCAAATTCCTGCTTTATTTTAGCTGAGTGGTGTTCCTGTAGTATTTTAGTTGTACTATGGGCCGTGCTTTTTTTTTGCGATACTGTAATAGAAGCGTGATCAGGCGGATTTTGAATGTTGATGGAAGGAAAGTAGTCTTCGTATATCTTGGTTAATCCGTCGTACATTGAGAGCCAATTGGTATAAATAATTGGAATAAATATAGAAAAAATGACCTATATAAATTTCAAATAGCTTTTCTGCCATGACATTTGAATCAGTTTTCTAATTCAAGACAGTTTATAACTTTATTTTACTTTACACTGTTAAACTAATATCCTTTTTTTACCTTTATAAAAAGAACGGTGTGTTGCCACAGAGAAAGGAGAAAGAAACCTATGATCGCCAACACTACGTTGAGAGTCCATTACTTTTAAAAAATGAAGTGTTTAGTTTAACAATATTTTACTTTTTTTTTTCTACGTTTAAATGAAATAGTGTTTTTATAAAATAGGTTTTAAAAAGGGTTTTGGAAAAATGTCAGCAGTATACCCATGGGACGTTTAAAATCACGTGGCAGGGAGAAAGTTTGTGCAATAGTGAAAGCTACCCATACCGTACTTAAAACCATTTAACGAATCTTGCATAATCGATCTTATTTATAGTAGAATCTATTTTTTATTTTGTATTCGGTATACTGTTTTCTTTTAGTCTGCAAACAAACAACGCAAAGTGGACTTGTTTAAGATCTTTTACATTTTATCTAACTTTACTAATTCTGATCCAGTTGTAGAACTAAATATATGCATTTGTACTTTTTCACCGAAGTTTGTACTCTTTCTATAGACGATTTTAGGTGTAGGACAAGGCCATGCAAAGGTGGCTGTCTTTGGTTTTGTAAAAAGATTGTATACAATTTTCTATTTTTCCATCATAAATAGTTGTGTGTTATTTAGTAAGCTGTGATTGCAAAATACTTCTGTTGATGTTGAATGAATGAATTTAGGACTCTTGGAATGAATGCGCTAAAAGAATATTTAGATTAATCATTGATCAGTGTGACATTTGGCAAGTCCTGTATTTTCCGACAGCACGCACCACTTCCATGCAGTTAAGAGGACTGTACAAACTGGATTTTTGGAGACGTCACTCCAGATTTAGACACTAGAAAATCCGCAAAACGTTAATTTTTTCAAATTATGGTGTTGAGATTTTTGGGACAATTTTCATCTTTTTGTATACTGTTGATGCAAATGTTGTGATAGTTGTTTTGAGAGCTATAGATGGCCGTCGAGGTTGGGGGGAGGGGGGTATTTCACATGTTATGCTCATTTGATAACACAACATTACGAATTACAATTCAAACCCAACCCCCAACCCCCGCAAATATGGGTATGAGTTTTTGGACAACGAGACAATGTATCCTAAAATTTGGGTTGGGTAAATTACCAAAAACTTCAAAAATTAATGTTTTATGATGCCATTCGGAAGTATGAGTTCATTTTTGCCATAGATTTTTATTTCGGATACGATCTTCAGTCGAAACTGCATGGTTTTTCAAAATGGCGACAAAAATTCTTAAATTTTTTTAGTATGTCAAAGAAAGGTTTTTCGAGATGTAAAGACCAAAATTCACTTGTTTTANAATTTTCTATTTTTCCATCATAAATAGTTGTGTGTTATTTAGTAAGCTGTGATTGCAAAATACTTCTGTTGATGTTGAATGAATGAATTTAGGACTCTTGGAATGAATGCGCTAAAAGAATATTTAGATTAATCATTGATCAGTGTGACATTTGGCAAGTCCTGTATTTTCCGACAGCACGCACCACTTCCATGCAGTTAAGAGGACTGTACAAACTGGATTTTTGGAGACGTCACTCCAGATTTAGACACTAGAAAATCCGCAAAACGTTAATTTTTTCAAATTATGGTGTTGAGATTTTTGGGACTATTTTCATCTTTTTGTATACTGTTGATGCAAATATTGTGATAGTTGTTTTGAGAGCTATAGATGGCCGTCGAGGTTGGGGGGAGGGGGGTATTTCACATTTTATGCTCATTTGATAACACAACATTACGAATTACAATTCAAACCCAACCCCCAACCCCCGCAAATATGGGTATGAGTTTTTGGACAACAAGACAATGTATCCTAAAATTTGGGTTGGGTAAATTACCAAAAACTTCAAAAATTAATGTTTTATGATGCCATTCGGAAGTATGAGTTCATTTTTGCCATAGATTTTTATTTCGGATACGATCTTCAGTCGAAACTGCATGGTTTTTCAAAATGGCGACAAAAATTCTTAAATTTTTTTAGTATGTCAAAGAAAGGTTTTTCGAGATGTAAAGACCAAAATTCACTTGTTTTACTAAAGACCTTTGCTTGATGTCATTCTGTTCTTATGTTATGAAGGAAACCTATTTTGCAATACGAATACCGCAGAAATACGTCCGTTAGTGACTGGCGGCTTGGTTCTGCTGAAATTACTGTAGTCCAATCTTCAACTAAAATGAGACGCTGGCTGATTGAATTAGAAGGGAATAGTATTGTGTTTGTCTTGATATTTCATCTTAAGGTAAGGTACAAAGAAAGGAAGGAATTCAAAGTCTTAAGGTAAACAAGAGGTATACATATTAAGGTTTGTGCCTGTTAAGCTTGAATTATTAATATTTGTTGGCAGACCTATTAGAAGAAAACTGACGGATTGTGCAAGGAATTGTGTTAGAAATTACGTTCACCGTACGACCAGAATTCCTCATCTCCATCCCGATTTCTTCCAGGGCGATCATCAGGTCGTTTGATAATTCTAAGCATTCCACAGCTTTTCCCGTCTTCACTTTTTTGTAGCTTCCTTTACCTTTTCCTTTGTAACCTCCATTTGACCACCCAACTCCTCTTCCTTTTGTTGGACCTCTTGTTTTCAACATTGAAAAGCTACATGAAATATTTCTTTCATCAAATGTTTGTTTTCACTTTCGAGGTGTTAGCACTGCTTTCTGTTTAATAATTACACAGATAGTTTGTTCCGCTTTTGCAGTTTCAGATTGATTACGTCACTCCATACCTCGTTCATCGCTCGATCACTTTATTTGCATCGTTTTAATCTTGTAATTTAGCTATTGAAGGTTTATCTTTCCTTGAAGTGAATGTGTAGGTCACAGTCAAGTAGAAGCTCTCGGAACACTCGGGCAGCCTCACCTGTTCTTCTTTTTCTTACGCAGTAGCCCTTGCCCCATGATCCTATTGTATCCTGTTATATTCATGCAAGCTCTATCTTTCAAACGACTGAAGAAACTCCTCTACCACAATTCTTCGAACGCGCGGTACACAGGGCGAAGATACGTTTATTGCTCTGCCAGCAAGGTGCCGTTCACTCGAATAATCCTATCTTCGGGTCACCTCACCATCACCATGGTTGTCTATATCGCCTGAGGATAACTTAAGTTCTCTGTTTTTCCTCGCCGCTGTGAGGTATTTTGTAGCCTTCTTTAAGCTCCATAGCATTTTGCTTTGTTACGTCTGTTATCCGTAGAACACATCAGTTGTCCAACCTTTACGGTTTAAGCACAATATTCCAACCGGCAAACGGGAAACATGTTTGCGCGCTCTATTTAAGCCATGGCTGCAGAACCCACGGTATTCCTAGTTTATGTGTCTGTCCAATGGGGAGTTGATCTGCGTGGCCTATGGGAAAAGCCCCAGCAGTCACTTTCATTATCGATATTGTCAGATTTAATTGGATTGTGATTTTTTTCCCCTTGCAGATGCTTTTTTGGCACCAACCATCTTTTTTAGCGGTGATATTAGCAATCAGTCATTCGAGACACTAATGCAAGGCAGCATGTAGGTTATATTTCGAGAGAACACTCCTAGGAAGGCCTCTAACCAGAGCTACAAAGCTCCTCCTGTCCTTTGGTTTGTAATCATAGTTTTATTTCTCCTCTCCACATGAATATTGCAAGTAAAATTACGTTTATTTTGGCGGAAGATCTTTTCGCAGCCACTGGAGTGGACCAGGGCGCCCGAGACATGAGTCGAATAGTTTTTATCAGTGAGAATTACGGAGATGATCGGGGCAACCCGTCTCTTGTGACTGAATGTCGTAAACTAAAAAGGGCAATACACATATTCCTCTTTTCTACAAAGCGATCTTAATGAAAGTTCAATACACATTGCACCGAAGTGAAAGGCAGACCAAGCCACTTTGATCATTTTAAAGTGTTTGACCTTAATATATAATAAACAGCAACCCCAAAGTGTCCTATATTTATTAAATTACCCTGTGTTGGCTTGGTTTAGACTAAATTTGAATGTCGTATTACCAGGGCAGTTTCCGAATCTGATCATACTACTGGAGAATTAATTTTCACATCACCAAAAATTCCTCCTTTGCCCACAAAGGACCTCTTGTCACGAGCTTAAGCATGGTCGTGCATAAGTTCCGGTGTGGGGTCTGGTACGTAAACCATACGTCCTGACACTGATCGATAATGTAAAACACGTGCTTTGTGTTTTGAGGGGAAAAAACTTGCGTCACTTAGTTTAAGACAAAACGACAGAGCAAGGATACTTCTCGATTTGTTAATTTTGGTTCTGCTATAGAGCAGTATCAGAATTTTCAGTATCTGAAAATTCTGAGATTAAACAGGTCATAGTAATTGGCAGAGGTAGATCTTTCATTCATTTACGACCACTAGAGGAATTTTGAATCTGACATATTCGTGCACCAAACTTGGTTGGCACGCATCTCATCCTAGCAAGACCTTAACCCAGCATTCAACCCAAAGACTTGCAAGCACAACAATCTTCCTCAGACGGCCAATGTATGGTACTTAATGATCCAAGGGGATTGGACATTTTGATAAGGAAAGTGCGATATTTCTGACCCCTTTGAAAAGGAAACAAGCAACGTTGACAAAACGCAAGCTTTACGCAAGTTCAGTTTCTTCTAGTATTTGAAGTTCATCGCTTATATTTGTAAGAGCCCTAATTATTCTGTCACGAAGAAGATTTATTTGCAATTCCTTAAGGTAAATACTGTAGGGATCCATTGATTAAGAATACATAGCTATTTGACATGATCGAAGACCATATGCACCAATTAAGTCAAAAGAAGAAATCTAATAACTGATCCAGGATAAAATTGTTCAATGTACAACCAATTATGTCTATTTATGAAACAGTCAGCACAGTACAGCACCTTACAGCACAGTACATTCAATGAATTTCAAAGGAGAAAGATATTCAGCCAAAGATAATTAGAAATAAATTAAATTAACCTTTGACAATTTTCTGCGGTAACCTCTAGCATAAAATGGAAAAGATAAGGATAGTGAAAAGGGCTGTCCGTATTAAAAATAACTTTTGACGCAAATAATGATAAAAAATAAGGATGTCGTAAACAAAAAATGCAGCCCATTATCCGGAACCAAACAACGCGAGGTAACTTCAAAAATCATGCAATGCAAGTTTTGGATACAATACATTACACTAGATCTCAAACAGTTGCAAATGAAACTAAGCTGCTCTTATACAAAATTAAAACTTGTATGTTGTTGATTATAGAATGGAAGACAAAAACATGATTTGCTTAGACAAGAAGAGAAGGTATCTGGAAGTGACATCAGGAAAACTGTTTGATAAAAACATTATTTACCAACAGTCGGTAGTTTAAAGTCATTACTCAAAACTCGAATATTTTTTCCTTACAAGTACAGCCCGACAAATCAATGTAGTTAAAGCAAAAAAGGAATAAAAGAAACATCATATATGCACAAATATATGTATATTTCTATACAGTGTATATACATAAGGTAAAACACGAAAAGAACTATGATTGCAACTTATAGTTCTTATTTTTCTTGTTTTACCTAATGTATAATGCTCTGCTATATGCATTGAGCACCTTTTGATACGAATATTAGTATAAAAAAATTAGTATCGCCGTAATTAAAAAAATTGACATTCTTGCTTTCAATACTGTAAACAGTTAATCTACCAGTGTTGATCCATACCAACAAATTTCTCTATGTGCTCATAGTCCCATGAAATAACCATAGTAAAGCTGTTAGTCCAGTGCTACTGATTCTATAATAAGATATTAAAACTTGGTTTCCATTCGCAATTTAAATATCGTCAAGGGACATCTTATCCACACAGTTAACACTTCACAGCAGGAAATGAACTCAGCGACAGATGTTATCTAAAGTACTAATAAATTTATAACGAGATAATAAGCAGGCAAAAAAATTTATCACTATAAAAATAGGTTCATAATGAAGATAGAGGAAATTAGAATAACTATTTGGGACTTATTCTAAATTCCTACAAAGTATTGGAAAAGTGTTAAAATGCTTTCTGTTGTCCCCCTTTTTTCAACAGCTACTGCAGTTTGTAATACCATCTGTCTAACCTCGTCACAAGGGAGCTGATCGATTTTGTTACAACTGTTATTTAATAATAAAAGCTGTCGCATTCAGAAATAAATGTCTGCCAATTTTTGAAATTAAGATATGCTGTCAACTTTGATTGATTGAACAAACGTTGATATATTTGCCATGCGATCTTTGTAAATAGCATATATCTTGATATATTTGAATGCCCAAATCTGGAGTATGACCGTAGGTGGGATCAACTGCAAAAGATTTAGATGATTTTTAGTGTTTAATCCATATAGATCAAGCTATTTTATCGAACGTTCATCAGTTGCAAACTAAAAAATTTTTTTTGCTTATTCCAATAAACAGTAAAATAAATTATTCTATATAAAATGGCCTTCACAATTAAAATTAGTGATTTCTAGTCTTCTTTAATAGTAAGTAACCATACAAGACTAGTGAGTTTGTGGAATCCTGAAGGAGGGACATAAAAAAATTTAACCCAAGAAATAAGAGTTGATATTGCACTTGAAAACATGCAAGTCATATTTTGACGGAAAGCACTCAAAAATTAAAAATTCCACACTAGCTTTTCTAGGGAAAAAACTACATTCATAGAAAGACTTATTACCATAATTTTAATAAAAATCAAATAACCATGTGTCTTTATAAAAGGAAAAAATCTATTGAAAATTTTGGAAATTTCATATATTTCAAGAATTTTTTTTTCTTATGATTAACCGTTTTTTATTTGCAAATACGATATTTGCGAAAAGTCAAATAATTTCAATTTCTTATGCTATTTGGTGAAAGTTGCCATTTGTAAACGCTTTTCTTTGCACACTACTTTTAAACTACGTTATGCCGGAATCCTTAGAAGATACATTTTGACAAATACAAGTTGAATTTTCGATAAACTAATATTATAAACGTTTTTCCTGTATTTTGTTTTACCACTGTAAATTTTTGGTCTTGCAAAATTTATTACTTTAAACTGAATCTCAAGAAATTTTTTTGATTTATTTGGTCTATTATTGAAGTCAACTTTAACTTCATGTCAAATATCACAAGAAACTCAATCCCACCCAGCTGACAAAAAAACTTTTAACTACTCCTAGACGCAAATATTTACTTGTTGAGTTTCCAATGTGCAATGTGGTGAAAATAAAAATGTGGGTTTGGATGTTTATTATGTCAGTATCAGGATAGTGAGATATGTATCCTGAGTGAATAAAATGATGCAATCCGATTTTCTTGAACCAAAAATATGCTTGCAAGTTAAATATTTATTTCAAAACGTTGCAATTGTTTATTTAAAAATGCACCGTTTTTTGTTATTGTAAGGAGGGGGCGAACTCTAATTAAAAAGGTACTGGCTTGATTATTTCAAAATGCAAAAGATGATTCAAAACAATTCATAGAATGCAAAGGAAATAGAGCACTCTTTTAGAATTGATGTTTATTTTGCTGGTTTATTTTTGCCACAGAAGGACTTGATTTCCGCACTGTTTATAATTAGTGCTACTTTTAAAATTCCATGTTAGTGCGAATATAGATGCGTTGGTCAATCTTTTCAAGGATCCATGGATAGTGGAAGAGGTCATGCTCAATTATTAATTATGCGTTTATATAGGTTGTGACAACAGGTCTTTGCCTTCTCGCATTAGTACGTTTTGACACTAATACAGGTGATGTTTGTTTGGCTTTCCGAAGCTCCAAAATGATGTATGTGATTGGAAGTAGTTGTCAAAAAATGTAAAAAAAATCATTGCTGACATCGAAAATTGCTTGAAAACGTGCTTTTCATTGTAAGGCTGCTATTCAGGCCCTTGGAAAATGGGAAATAGATGGCTGGTTTCTTTTAATGCAGCAAAAATAAGCTGAATAAGCTGAGTCCTTATCTCCCTCCAATATTCATGAAAAACCTATCCAATATTAAGCAGGATGAGGTTGATTCTATTCATTCCTATTGAAGAATGATGATCAGTGAAGCTGCTTGATTTGTCTTTGTTTAGGTCCCTCTTGGGGTTCTCATTATTAATCTATTTTTAAGTCTGCTTCTATAAAGTTTGCTTCTTTGTATAGTGCTAGAAAGTACCTTACATCTAAATGTATTATTGATCTCTCAAAATCTACCATCCATCCTAGACAAGTGCACTCTCATCACAACTTAATGTTCTTGACCAAGTTCAAGGACTTGTTTGTATTTTGAGAGGTCCAAACGTTATTGTTACTGTTTAACCCTTCCTCTTCCACAACGTATGGCTAGTGTTGGTCTTTTCTATAGGTATTACCATAGCAAGTACTTTAATAAGCTCTCCTCGCTTGTGACCGGTCAATTTGTTCCATTTTGTGTGACTCGACTCTCTCACTGTCTTCATCCTCCTAATGAATATTTTTATGAATATAGTTTTTCTTCTTCGGACGGCTAGGTAATGGAACCCTGACTTTGGAGTGCTTTCTCCATCATATGACAGGAATGCTTTAGGTCTCAGGTTCACTCTTATCTCTTAGCTTAAATTTTTATTTTTATTTTCTTCATAGTTTTATACACTTCCTGACTTTATCCATTGTATAGCCCTTAAACATAATAACAGTAACGTAGAACGGCACTTAATTGAAACATACAGCGTATCACTTGTAAGACACAACGGAAAATTGGAAAAGAATCGAAATATCTTATCAAGAATTATTGATTGCAAAAATTGTTGTAGAGCATTTGAGTTTGCATTGAAAGGTCACGATGAAAGTACCAATTCTGATAAACCAGGATCGCTGTGTAGATTGGAAAACTTAACAGAAGCTTTAGTTTATGTGTTGCCTAAACATTTAGATTCTACCAGTATTAGTATTTATCTACCAGTATAATTGTTATCCAAAATAACCCCTCTAAATACCATAGGAATGCGTTGGGTTAAGGTAGCTCCTCCAACTCCTGATCAGAAGGTGCCTTTGTTTGGCTCACGTCATAGATATTTTTTCTTTCTTTTTACTTTTCTGATTTCCTGTGATAAGCAGACAACAAAATATCAACAGGTATTTAATTCCTTTTTTTAATTATGAAGCCACACAAGACATAGAGTCATTGAGTGTGTGAAACTGTAAAAAAAGCAAAGAAACATCAACAACAACAAAATGTTGAAGACAAGAAATGAGGTACATCAAAAGTTAGAGTTCAGCTTAGGCTTAAGAACATTCCAAAAGATAGTACAATCAGTATAAATGTTGATGAGTTGAATTAAGTTACCAGAAAGATTATTGATGTAAAGAAGAACTTTAATTTGGCTAAGAATAGAACCTTGTAGAACTCCAGCGTTAGTAAAATTGTCATCAGATATACTTCAATCTAATGCGACACAAATTTTTTTATCTCACAGAAAGGACTAAATGGTACCAAAAACCCTTCTACAAATCCCATAACCAGAAAGCTTATGAAACCAGCCAGCATGCCACACCTTACCAGATGGATTTAAAATGTTCAGAGCTATAGCAGGTCCTTTACCAGACTTATTAATAATACTATATAAACCTTTTGTGATTACAGTGAAAGATCACTGGTGAGATGAGATTCTCTAGATCCATACTGAGCATAAAGAAAAAGCTAGTTTGTACAATAATTTCAAAAGTTCATTGTTTTGAACTCATTCAAATAATTACGAATGACATAGAGGTCAATATTTGTCAAGGATAGATAGATCATCTCCAAAGTTTAAAGTAAGGGACAATTAGATACCCTCCAAGAAGACAAAAAACAAAACTTAAAATGGAAATGATTGAAAAGGTTTGGGCAATAATGAGGATAGCTTAAAAATACAATCTTGCATGACTACTAAGTCCGGTGCTCTTCATACTCTACCTGTCACAAGCCTTAAAAGAAAGTAGAGATACAGACCCAACCAATCTGGATCATACATATGCTGCACCAAAATGTAATCTTGCACTAATGGACCATGCATATGCCAAACCACCAAAAGTAAAAGTGACAGTCGATCCAAAATATGCAGATGACATATCATGGGTAACAAATGACACCTCTGAAGTGAAAAACATAGAACAGACAATACCACCGAAGCTGAAAATAAGAAACTTGAAGGTTAATGAAACCAAAACAGAACATCATGTTGTAAGCAGAAGCCAAGATGAGGAATGGAAGANCAAATGGGGGAAGATATCAAGTGGCTTCATATAGAACTAAATGGTGATGGAAAAAACAGTAAAAGGGGTGAAGGTGTTTGACAAATGAAAACATTGAAAAACTAACAGAAATAGCCAGTAACAGAAAACATTGGCAATCCCTGATTAGGCGCGCCATGTCGCAACCATCTACACCAGATGGCGTGAGCGACGCACAGCGTTCCTGATGATGATGATGACTACTGCCTGAATCTAATCTAGAACAGAAGATTTAGATTGACCAAGCCCATAAACAACCTTTGCGATCAACTTTGGATTTATGAGTCCAAAGCTTGATATATTTTTGAAGGGAAATCTCCCTAAGGAACACTAGTGGCAATTTACTACGAAACTGGCCATAAACAACCTAGCAAAATACAACTTAGCCGGCCTTTCTCTAGAGGACATAGAAAACTAAACACCATCAAAAAGTGGAAGAGTAATCAACCTGCTGGAATGAAAACACTATTGTAAATCTTCCTGAAATCTCAACTTTGAAATTTCAAAACAGAAATAGATTCACGCATTTCTTCTTTATGGCGATATTTACCATTAAATATTACCTTTCTACAAACATTGTTAGTCCGTTTAAAAAACTCGAAGGATTATCAGTTCCACCATGTTGAAATTCAACATAAAAATAATAGAAATGAGCCATGTCAGAAAAACAATGAACTTTGAACCATTAAATAGAACAAGGTTTGACGACTTTGTAGTTACAAATAGGTACAAAAAAAAAAGTTGCTTAAATCTCCAGAGTGACAACATTCATTATTAGAAGATCTAAAAGAAAGTTAAGATAGAACTTTACAATGATCAGAAACAGAAAACAAAAAAGAGTCTGAAAGAGGTGGTTCTTTACAGTCTGAAACAGAAACTCTTGTGGGAAAGTCAACAGGCTGTACAGGATAACGTGGAAGAGCGAAGTTGTAAGTATCTCTTGTAGGTCTGTCAGTGCTATTTAAAAACGTCAATCAGGTCATGCAATGGGCATTGAAGTCACCCCAAAATGGTGCTGTCAGTGTGATGCTTGTTCACAACCTAACCAAAGGAGTTTTATAATATCTCAAGAACTGAGGAATAGTTACTGGCGGAAAATCGATACAACAAAAATAAATAACAAGTGGCCTGAAGAAGAGACAAACTATAGTAGATGAAAGGTTTATATTAATATTCAATTTCTTGTGTTCTGACAGTTGGAAGATTCTGTTTTCACAATAGCAAGACTATGAATATATATATATACATATATATATATTTCAGAGAAGGATGATCAAAGTATCAAAACCTCTGATGTTACTTTCGATGTTTTAGATCGTTGGTGTATATATATATATATATATATATATATATATATATAAAACATAAAAANAAATCGATACAACAAAAATAAATAACAAGTGGCCTGAAGAAGAGACAAACTATAGTAGATGAAAGGTTTATATTAATATTCAAGTTCTTGTATTCTGACAGTTGGAAGATTCTGTTTTCACAATAGCAAGACTATGAATATATATATATATATATACATATATATATATATTTCAGAGAAGGATGATCAAAGTATCAAAACCTCTGATGTTACTTTCGATGTTTTAGATCGTTGGTGTATAAATATATATAAAACATAAAAAACACAAGAGGTAGCAAAACGCTTGTCCAAACTAACTAAAATTAAATATAGTTTTGATGGTGCGATATCCAAACATAGGAGTAGAACTAAACCTGTCTAATTTTCTCACTAGTTTTAGTTAAAATTATTTTTTATGAAACAACATTTTCCCATTGGTTACCTACCTTTTTCATTAAAAGGCCGAACACGTCCTAGGGAACAAAACTCTCCATCAAACATCGCTATACAAAATATACATACTGAACTTAAAATTAGTTTTTAGTCAAATTGATATATTTACAACAATTGTTTAGTGCATGGGCAGGAAGAGTAGACATGTGTCTTCGGTGTCCTATTCTTGAACTGAAATCGAAGATGATAAAGATACAAAGGAGTATAAAGTGGGCATAACAATTCTATTTTATATTGCACATCGCATTAAGCAACCCCATATCGGTCACGTATACAGTCGACACCGCCTTCTGTGACGTACGGCTGATCGACATCGCCATTGAACTTTAGATTCAGATTAGGAGCTCTCGACTTTCTCCTTGCCCCAATACTTCTTATGTTCTATCAGTAGTCTTAACTCCACCATGGCCGGTCCCAAGCTCGGATGAGAAAGGAGGAGGGTTAGGCAAGGGGTTAATCACCCCTTTCCGTAAAACAACCACCGATTACGGAAACTTGGACAGCAAACAAAACTACCTATGGTCACAGACCCATGTCGTGTGAAATCTCTGAAGATAATGACCTCAGATGGGAAGAGACGCATATGACGGCTGGAGGTGAAAGCCTACGGGAAGTCTCCAACCCGAGAACGACATGCATGATATCACTTCTAACACCAAAAAGATGCATCCATGTAGGATGTTGGAATGTAAGAACCATGTACGCGACCGGGAAAACTGCAATAATAGCAAGAAAAATGAGGAAATACGCCCGCGAACAACATGGCGGAGGAGTGCGGAAACAGAAATAAATGATCTGGGATGACAGACATGGAACGAAGTTAGAAACATAGCCAAAGACAGAGAGACATATCTTTTTTGGATGTCTAATTCCCCAAAAAGAACTTGGTTTATTTAGGCACCACTTAGGCACCATTTAGGCACCAAAAATACAAATTATTTATTCAGTCATATTAAACATTTATGCAAAAAGGTTTCCTCTGTGACTCTGTGTTAAATTAAAAGCAATTTTTTGTCTTGTGTCCATTTAGTAAGACGAGAAAAGTAGCAACGTACATCAGTTTGTGTGTTTTCTTAGAACTATGTATCGTCCACTATCAAATTCATGCTTATTTTGGATACTGTTCTTTGGCAATACACTCTTTTATTTAACAGCCCACCCGAACACTTTGGATGATTGGGGAAGGACATGTGGCATTTTCTTGGCTTACAAGAGTAACTTGATTTATTTAATTACTTTGAATCGAAGCATATGGCTTACAAAATATAAAATTGACTATTCAAGGAATATCAATAGCTTGACTTATTTATCATGACTACACCGTGCAGTGAGTATCATCAGATTTCTAGCATTTTAATAACTTTATTATTATCTAACTCAAGGATCTACTGATAATTCAATATTTTTCTCGATTATCAAAACGTACCATCATTATCACCATCATCATTGTATACTATCACATTCAGGGGGTGGAAAGGATATCCTTGCACAGCCTTCACCTTCTCTTTAACAAAGTAACTGAATGTTCTCGACAATGCAGAATATATGCTTCCTTAGAAGTGAGTTGGTAAGAGGAACACAGAAAAGACCAAATATATTAATTTTTTGATATTTCAAATCAGCAATGATTTATCAGTTATTGGCATATTATTTACTAGATAGATTAATATTCGAAATAATACTTAATGAGTATGACGGAGAAATAGGTCTTATAGGACCTACTAATGGATGCCTAACTCATGTATTAGAAAGACTTTTCGGAGGCATAAATTGCTGTCATCCACATAGTTGCTTACGTGAAACTTATAGTAGAATTTACAATAAATATAATAAAGGTTGAGGCTATTGCTACGTTATACCTGTAAAATACACACCTACATTTATTAAATGACCATCCTTATTAGGTCACCTTTGAGAATTTTTGTGGTCAATGTTTAATAGTGACCAGTATTAAGCATTATTAGTATAGTTATATATTAATAGTAAACTTATAATGGAAAAAGGAAAGAGTTATTGTGATGATGATGTACACAAGTATTTTGTAGATAATGATCAAATTATATGTGATTGTGAAGACCTTGTTTTAGAAGATAAATAACAGAATGACCTATTTGATGATAATGAAAGCAAAGAATATGATGAGGATATCTGGTCTAGTGAAGATGATTTTTCTGGATATGAATTTTTTTATGTACTGGTGAGTCACCACACATCAAGGCTAAAAGCCACTCGAGGATGAGGGTTAATTAGATGGATAGACCGACAGGTGGATGATGATAAGTATTGTGAGACGAAAGATATAAATGAATGAATAAAATTGGATGACTTATAAGGAAGGTTTTGACAAGTGTTTGTTGACATTTGATTTGAAGAGGTCCATGTTGTAATCCTGCGGAAAGCAATCTTGTGACAAAGTGTTCCACAGGTTGGAGGTTCTTGGAAAAAAACCTCTTTTCATGGAAATTTCGTTTGATGTTAGGCACATGAAGGAAGAAAGGAAAAATCTCTGCAGCAGTAGTACTAGACACGTTCTTGCTGTAAACGTTTTACGAGGAGGAACTAGGGATTGAAGCTCATTCGAGCATTTACCATGGAAATACCGATAGACTAGACAAAGACTAGCAACGTTTCTTTTGTGAGAAAGGGGCTGTAGAGAACTGAACAGATCATCTCTGACAAGATTGCAAAGTCGATTTTAAACTCTGTCAAGGCAAGAAAGAGTTCTCTGGCCAGCACCTCCCAAGATGTAGCAGCAGTAATCCATCTTAGGGCATATCTGACTTTTGTACCGGTAGAGGATTGTATCAGGCGTCAGCTACTTTCTGGAGCGTTAGAAAGATCCAACCATTTTACCAGCAGCCTTAGAAACAGATTGGATGTAAGAATTTCACTTCATATCAGGAATGAAAGTCAGTCCTACTAGCTTATCAAAGCAAGGGGCTTCTTCAAGTAGAAAGCAATTCATTTCAACTGAAGCAAAACTAGGATCTGAATGTTGTTGGTGAAAGGAGAGAAGCTTGGTTTTAGAGGTGTTAAAAGTAAAAATCCATTTATTCCCCAATTCCACTACATACCCCAGGTCAGAAGAAAGGAAATCCGCAAGACCTTGATCACCAATGCTCTTCGAGGTGCAGCCATAGACAGTTGTGTCGTCTGCATAAATGTCAACAAATGATCTCAGAATGTGATTTGAAAGATAATTAACGAGAATCAAGAAGAGAGTTGGGTCTAGAATAGAAACTTGGGGAACACTGGCGTTGATACAAAGTGCTTCGAATTTCTGCCCATTAACAACTACTTTCATAGACCTATCAGAGAGAAAGGATTTTATCGTTGAAAAGACATTGCTCAGATATTCCATAGCTAGCAAGTTTGTGAAGCAACCCTTTGTGCCAAACCTTATCAAAGGCTTTTGATATGTCAAGAGCCAATCCTCCAGAAACAAATCCCCCAGTATTTTTAAATACTGGGGGACAGTCATCACCAGAGGACTCTTTGAATTTAGATTATCATAATGGAAACAACTGAATGATCAGAAATCCTAAAGGAGATAGAACAGTAGGTGTACATTGTTCTGGGCAAGTTGTCAGAAAAAGATCAAGAACGCTTGCAAAATACCCATCAATATCAGGTACGAGGGTGGGCTTATCTACAACTTAGGCCAACTCATAAGCAAAGGAAAGGTCATGACAAAACCTTCTTTCATCATCAGTCTTGTTGGAATAGACTAGCCATTTGACATTGTGAACATTAAAGTCACCACAGATATGAATGTTAACAGAAGGACATTCAGACAGGTTCTTGTCAATTTGTTTCAGAGATTTGTTCAATGACAGTAACTCCATCGTCTCAGGGACGATAAAGGGCAAAGATAAAAGAAGAACTGTGAACAAGAGCTACACAGAAACACATATAAGGTACCTCGGGATCTTCATTTAAAATGTCCCCACCACATGGAAAAACGTCTTTTATGTAGGCACAAATTCCATGCTCATGGCGGTTTTGTAGGTCGTATTTAGTGACCATGGTAGAATAACCTGGAATCTTGTTGAAATTATCAACAGAATTTGATGGGCCAATGCCGGTTTCACAAACATTTGTAATCTGTATTACAATAATTTTTATAATAAAATATATTTATTATATTTTTAAAATTATAATAATTTTTTCCGGTTTCACAAAGAAACAACAAGTCAGGCTTGGTCTCATGTAAATGTATTTTAACCTCTGGAAAGTTAGAAGACAGACCCCTAATGTTGGTAAACGTCACCCCAGGTAAACGTTTACCTCCAGCACCCTTATTAATGACATGGTACCAAAAAGATACTGTTAAATCATTACAAATACCGTAGCAAGACATTTTAAACAAAGTTGCAAGCTGGATACCTGAAGGTTCAGGATGGACTGTTTATTTTATAGAAAATCAATATTTCAATACAGTGAAATATATTCTTAAATTTTAGCCACATTACACATAAAAGATAAAACGAAGTAAACGTTAACTAGGTACTAGTTAACTAAGTAAAACCAGGGGGTTTAAACTAAAAAGCAACAGAACCACAATTTAAATATAAAGATAACAAACAGCAAACCTATAGATTAATGACCTCGTAGCTTTATCAGTTAACCGAAAAACCCCACCCACTACAAAAAACAATCATATTCACTCGAAACCGGCAACAAAGTTTACTCTCGAAAAACCGCAAGAAAGCTGAAATTGTTAGCTTTGCGGATAAACATCCTATTTGGATTCAAAAGATCATTTACATGTGTTAAAAAGTGTCCAATACACAAAATTTATTGAACCACAAATGTAATCATATTCGAGCCCACTCTCCACAGGAGGCGTTGACAAAATTATGGGGACCCATGTAAAATTACAGATTGTCTTCTTCCAATAAGCAAATTGCTTTAAGTATCAACTATAGCGATCATGTTAACAAGAAATATAATTTTTAAGAATCACTTTAACCACAAAATATTTCATCCCACTGTAAAGGTATTTATTAAGTGATGTAATCTTAACAAAGTAATAATGGGCAACGGATTACAATATAATTAATTGACATGTGAGAATTTACTCTGTCACAGAGTACAAGCGGCTATTGGATAAGACCTGTGTAGCTTCCAAGCCAATGGTCAAGTCGCAAGTTCCAACTCACCACTTATTAAATCTATCCCCGAAGCATTGAGAAAAAACCACAGCTCATGAATGTAATCAGGAGGGGAAATTAAAATTTTAAGCAGATGTTACCGTGTAGGAAATAGCAAAATCGAAACTTGGGGAAAAGTTATAGTCAAGTAGAAAAGATAATTAATTTGTCTTCGAACCACAACATCGTAACATAACACCTCATTCCCTCAAAAATATCATTTATCACAACAGCTTTACCTTCTGGTAATAAATCCATTGCCAAGAACCATGGATGTGTTGGAGAGGGCTTGAGGAGGTTCTGGTTCTTCATTTGTAAATTTCATTTTAGTCATGAAAGGCCTGAAGGCCTAAGGCCCTATATGTTAACTTGATTTCAAAGCCAGGTGTGGTAACAAAAATGATGGGATTTTAAAATATAAAATCTGTCTGGCTAGTAGTTCCAATATAATTGATGATAAACTACGATACCTGAATAAAGTAACTCTATATTATTGCACTTCAACCTTTGATTTCTTGTGTCTGAAAAGGGCTTGGTTCAGCCTGCAGGTCAAATGGATTGGGTCCCGAAATTAGAATACTTATTTTAAGTATTTTTATTGTATTGCCCCCTGGTCTGAAAGTAAACGTGTAGGTACGTTTCATTTCATTTGTAAAAATAAGTCGAAAGCTGCCAAGAAGCCTTTCTCAGAAATCCAAAGTAGTAGACTTCAAATAAACTGTCCGCAAAGAAGCCTGGACTATGTCATCAATCAGTTAACCAACTTTAAAAAATAAAGAAGCCCATGCATTTGATACCTAAGAGATCGGTATGCAGGAAATTAATTCTTAGGTTCAAATTGAAGGCAAACAATCAACATCTTAACTGACTATCAGCATATTGATATTTGATCGGAATTTTTTTCTGGATAAAAATGCTTGGTTGTGTGGGCACCGAGGAAAGTAAATCGGGTTTCAGTATATACAAGAACATTTCTTATTCTTGATTTATAAATCATCATGGCATTAGTATCAGTAGAGAATCGGTGTTAAGTAAAATTGTCGCTATGGTTTCCAAGTTTCATGAATCACAAAAATGCCACGGTCATTATAAGAAACAAAAAAAACCAGGAAAGCTGGAAAGGACTGTTAACGAAGCACCAAGAGACATAAGCAAGAGACATAAGGATCCTACGAAGAAATGTTTGAGAATAACCTATCATATTCTTCAGTATAATAGCCCATGGTTATACTACCAGAACCTCCTTCAATTAAAAATTATTAATTGTAGCTACCTTAGAGCAATATTGGGTCACAGGTCAAGGAGTGCAGATTTAGAAGCAACTTGGTAGCCAATAACTGAGAGAAGGTTAAACATTTCAATCATAGTAAAAAAATCTTCATTAAATTCATAGAGATCTTGTCTTACTCTGCATGATTGTTTGAAAGTAGACATCATGAAGCGTTTTCAAGATATGCTGGCTAACCTCGACGATTACTGAATCTTTGACAAAACATACATTCGAGAAGAATGAGCATCTGATATCGTATTGATCAGATGGGTCACTGGGGATGCCAAAAGTAAAGATGAAGATGAAGCTCTGTTACTTCTCGTTTTTCCTAAATGGTACTTTAGCATTGTACGAATAATAGGCTGGAACTTGGTCTAATTAACGTTAAGCTTTTGATAATGGTTTTCTTCATGCACAATCTTTGTCTGACAAAAATTCACTCCGTTTACTCTTGGTCTTCTAAGTTACATCGAGAATTAACAATTATTCTTCTGATTTGGGTGTTGAGCTAATGAAAGTAACAAAGAATCTTGAAATATTTTGGTTTTGCATTAAACCAAGTGCATTTTGGGATGACAAACATGCACTTTGGCACTACTTACAAGAGAAATGAACAATAAAGTATGTAAAAACTACAGACAGAACAACATATCAGAGTCTTTGTGAAAATAACAAGCACCATAGAATTTCATGAACTCCGGGAGAGCCTATATTGATAACCTATAGCTTCGTCATAGCCAATCAACACATGAAATGGACCTTAAACTATCTGAAATGAATTAAGGCAATCATAAATAATTACAGGGATTCTTTTCAAGAAAATCCACAGTTGCTTTGATATACAAATATACCTATTTTGCACGAAACTATTTGATAAAAATTAAGTATTGCTAAATGAAGCTTTTCTTGTATATTGATGCACTTCCATACATAAATCCTTTAATTTCAGAACCTAAAACTACAATTTATGTATCTTTTTTTTCACCAAATTTAGGATATGTATTCTGCTTTGGTTCTGATGACAAATTAATCTAGTCATTATTGATTCTTCTGAATTATACCACATAAAACAAGTTAATGTTCAAGAAATCTGTTACAGCTGGTGACTCAAATTTTCAAGAAAAATCCAGTTCTTTAAAATTTTTGAGAATTTTTTTATTCATAGACTACAAGGCTGTAATTAGATTATTTTTTTAAAGATGAGAGTGTACTACACTTTTAGTTATTATCAACCGAATTTTTTTTTGTCTATTTCTGCAAAACTAAAAATTATAATGCAAAAATACGTCTCAAGTAATCATGTTTGACTGAAATCACATTGCTTATTCCCTCTCGCCATTCCATAGTAGTATGCTAGACTTCGTCATTTGTGTTATTGTCATAGTGATCAAGGCAAGGTTATTAAAGCAGGTGAGAATATTTAAAGAGATAGCGTTTGCTAGTAGTTTTTAACTCAGCTCTATTATTAACAGTATGAATATAAGTTACCTAACTATACACATAGCGTTTCATTTGCTTACAGCAGGAAAGCTTTTCAGTCAAACAAATGTTCGATAACAGGAGAAAACAGATTGGAGCTGTTGTCTTGATCAGGGCAAGACTATCTTGAGCTGGACGGTGAGTTTTTCTATAAAAGCAGATTTTTGCAGAGGAAGGTAAGGATAATTTTTGTCTTTCTTTATTCATACAATAACAGGTAATACCTACTATGAAAATTTTTAAAATCTGTCAAGAACCTCTGATATATAAAATAACTCTGGGTTTTTTTATTTTTAACTGAACTTTCAGACAAAAACCTCCAAAATAATCTCTTTTTGTCAAATAGATGTTTATGTTACGTAATTTTTAGGATACTGGCATATTACATATGATTTCATTGGAAGATTAATTTTTGAACCTCCACTTCAGTTTTATATTGCCATAAGCAAAAAAATGAATTCCAATTTAAAAAACCATTTTCACAGTGTAAAATAAGAACCAGAGAGTGATAACTTGCTCTTGCTGTTAAAGTTAGTCTTTTGGTAATTCGAATGTCAAAAGGGAGAATTCATCCCTGAAAAGAGAAGCTTAACTTGTAAAGGCAGTCGTGAAAATGCTTGGAAAACTTTTTAAAAGAATAATAAGGCAGTATGTTATTTAATATTACCATCTCTAAGACATAAAACACAGATAAAATTTTTACTGTTTTTAATTTGCTCACCTAAGATTCCAACGACACTTACTCTTACTTGAAACATGGTCAACAATAAAACTGAGCTCGATATTTAGTTTGCGTTAGGGTCCAAGTATCAAAGAAAAACATTTCCATTTATATTAAGCATATTTTATGACAATAAAAAACATATTAGCTGGTATCCTCTTTTACAGTAACAGAAAGTCAGTCTTACTATCATGCCAGATACTGTTGATTGGACATACCAGCTCCATATTTGTTATAATTTTACTTAAAGCAAAATCTTATTTAGAGGTCAAACAACATTTGCATTTGTGCAGATACTATAAATATGATGAGTCTGTTATATCTTAAACTTTAGTACTGCTGCTGTTGAAGAAGATATTTTTCGAGTAGGGGCCATAATGAAAATAAGGTCTTCATGATCTGTATTATGCTACCCCTGCCACCGTTTCTCTAGATTACTGTCCCGCCTGTTTGTTTCGTTCTTTTTTGTTTCTGTTTACTCTTATTTTTTAACTACTTTGGATAACATCATGTATTAGATTTTTACCATTTACCTTTGAACATTTGTATTTTTTTGTTAGTGGCGAATAAATACATACATACATAGTAAATATACCATCGAAAGTTTGGAAGTCTAGAAATGTGTTGTAAATGCAATCCACAATAAAGGTTATATAAATACAAAATAGGACTACTTCGAATTGTCTCTGATNGCCATAATGAAAATAAGGTCTACATGATCTGTATTATGCTACCCCTGCCACCGTTTCTCTAGATTACTGTCCCGCCTGTTTGTTTCGTTCTTTTTTGTTTCTGTTTAGTCTTATTTTTTAACTACTTTGGATAACATCATGTATTAGATTTTTACCATTTACCTTTGAACATTTGTATTTTTTTGTTAGTGGCGAATAAATACATACATACATAGTAAATATACCATCGAAAGTTTGGAAGTCTAGAAATGTGTTGTAAATGCAATCCACAATAAAGGTTATATAAATACAAAATAGGACTACTTCGAATTGTCTCTGATATTCAATTTGTGGCGCTTCCTGTATCACTGTGTGCTCTAAATACGTAAAGAATAACAATCAATAAAAGTTCTCCAAAAGTACAGGCTTGACATTTTGGATAACTTTGTCACGGCTGTAAAACAGCATGAAGGTTTTACTTTTAGCTGTTCAAGAGAGAAAATTGGTGCAAAAAAAATTAATTTCATACCATTACATTAAATTTAAGTAAATTCCTCTGTTCCAGTCTTAACCTTAAAATTTCTATCTTTGGTTTATTTAAATCAATATATCGAACTCAGTCATTTAATTTTTCTTTAGTTAAAAAAGAACACTTTGGCTTTAATTGAGAATGTTGAGTTGGCAATCATAAAATATTTATCATATAATTCTAATTCTTGGAAATTTTCAAATGCATCTTAGCCCATAAAAGTCATCCATATTACCTGAGGTCAAATAACTTGCCGAACAGCGGACGAAGGTGGTGGTTTTTATAAGGTCTTAATATTTAATCAACCTGGCCTTCTTCTTTGGTAATCCACTATTTCAGAGCAAGTAAGACAGAAGTAACAGCCTGCATTATAATCTGACCGCATTGAATCACTTTTTATTAAGCTTAATCACGTATTCTATCTCGGGAAACAACGCTTTCAGCATATTTTTAATGCCCAACGTTTATCCTGACTACATTTTTTGATCCAAAATAAAGGACTTAACTATTCCTTCACTCGTTGTAAAACATGAGTAAAAGCACAGATCTGTGAACTTTTGTAGCTCCTGAACACCTTTTCCTCTCCTTCTGAGCTTCGACCACTCTATTTCTCTCTTTTTCTGCTGTCCTTCTCAGACTTTCACTAGCGTTTCATCTATATCTCTGCCGCTACCAGCCAAGGCAAGTAATCTCCATAACTTTCTTGTGGAGTATGTATTTCGTGACTTTATTTTTCCCCTCGATGAAACGATAAAGGTATGCATTCTTTTCTATAGATCTTGGCTACTGATCTTGTTGGTCAAGAACACTCTTGAAGTTGTCCACAGATATTTGTACTGAATGTTCTGCATTTCGTTAAATCCACTTCCGTCATCCCCTAGCATATTAAGCCATTCATTAATCCTGACATAATATTACTGCTGAAGATCTCAACTCCCATTGCTTTAGATATTGGACTTCTGCACTTGTGTCTTCACTATCAACACCATCATTGGACACTTTTAATGTAGTATGCAAGCTTTTCTATTTCTTTTAGTTCTTTTCTGTCAAGTTTACCAGTTTGTTTATCATTGCATTTAGTCTCAAAGTCTTTATCTTTCCTTTACCAATTACAGTTCAGCTTTATCTACCCATTTCTTAACCACTTCTGTTTTATCTTGCACATGATACCTATTAGGGGCATATCACTAGCAAGGTCGAGGCCTTCTAACTTGCTGAAAACGATTTATCTTATCAGTTTGTTCATTTCCTCTATACTGTTCATCATCCTTAAGCCTAGGAAGCGGCAAAGAAAAAATTCTGACAAACAGTAGCTCTGTTTCACTACAGTTAGTATCTTCATCCAGTCTGACTGCAATCCGTCTTTCATTACACACATCACGTTCTTTCATGCAACTTCTTAATCATTGTTAATGACGTCTTAAAAGACACCATTCGATTTTACGTAATATTTATTTCTCATGTTTACAAAGACTTTTTTGAAGTTCATAATATGTAAACAAAAAATCGACTTGCCATTCTGCATGTTGATCTAAAATCTTTCTTGGGATAAATCTCTGGTCCAATGTTTCTCTTTCTTGTCAAAACCCTACTTTTTTCTTTCTCAGTACTATGCCTTTGACTTTCTTAATCCTCTTTACTATTATGGTTCCAAGCATCATATCTGCTTGGTACATATAGAAGTGTTATATTTCTTCAACTGCAACATTTAGACAAGCCGCTTTTCTATGTACTGTTTTAGTGTTCAACTCGACTATTCATTTGGGAATTCGTCATCTGACCTGATTTTTTCTAACTGTTTCTTCAGGTATTTTCGACAATACTTCTTTATCTCTGCTTCAGTAGCTCAATAAAGATATTGTTCCTTCCGATTATCTAATACCGTTTATTAATTTCCTCAATGCATATTTTATTTCCTCTTTAGATGCATCGTGTTGTTCTCTTTACTTGTTTATTTTCCCTAATTCCATTACTGCTTCTCTTGGTGGTAATCTGCTAAGTATTTTGGCAAACTATTCCTTTCATTTTATCAAAGTATATATATTTTAAGTACCTTAACCTTCTTTTTACTCTACACCCTGTTTCAACTGATTTTGCAGTGATTTTTTTTGGTAATTACATACAGTGATTCTTCTTCTCTCGCTAATGCTTTATTTACTAATTACTACTTGCACCACAGTATTATCCTCTAGTTTGTTCCTCGTGATTGCCAGGAGTTCAATTTTACGTAAATAGGATCTCTGCTTGTTCCCATACTGTACCCTTCTCGTGTCTTAATTGGAATTTAAACCAGCTAAGTATTTGATACCTTGGAAGGTATAGCAAAATGCAAACAAAAAATCGAAAGTGGTCGAAAGCGAGGTAAACCCTTTATCAAGAAATGAAAAATGGGTAAGCGTTATGGTTAGATGAGATACAACCTGTACTACCAAAAACAGATGTAGTTATAGTGAAAGGAACGGAAAATACAGCAGAGGCAATTTGCCAGACTAGCAATTAACTAGAAGAGAGTGTACGTTACCATAGCTGGTACCACTTGCCGAAATACTCGGTATCTGTGACTGCAGAAAGCATGGAGGCATCAATATGATTAGTAGTGCATCCAATATCATGCTAAAATTTACAAGACAGAAATCCCAAATCACCTAAAATTTTGAAGCTGAGAAGAAGAACTGTCCAGGAAGGGAGCCACTGAGGCCATTATAGCTATCACAGGTATCCAGTGGTAAAAAGCAAGAAGAGGAAGAAATGTAGATTTTTTTCATTTATTACTTAGAGGTGTTTCACAATCTTTCCTGTAATATTTTACAAAAGATCCTATTACTGTTTGGTGTTTAACAGCATTCAATATGATTAGTTAATAAGTTGTATGGCAATGAAACGTAAGAGGTAGGAATACAGGAGAAAAGAAAAGAGCCCTTCAAATTCAAAATGACAGCCAACAAATGCTGCTTAATTTCATCATTCATTTTTGATACAACTAAGGCAAGGATCGTGAGAAAATTTAAGTCCAATATACTTGCGAAATTGGAATATCATCGGCAGAAATTCGACCAGTGGTCTAATGTCTGCTGTCTAACATGAGATAAACCTATAATAAAATCTCTTTTCAAGTAATACAGGAAAAATTAGGACCATGCCGAACTAGCTTGGTTATACAATATTGGAAATGGAATTTCACATTGGCAGTTCGAAATGTCTTTCGTAACTGCCGATGAGAATATGAAAACTTATATAATTGCTTTGATTCTTCTGAATTTTACATAGTATTGCTAAAGAAACTTTGGTCAGACTATTAAATGCTAATTGCATCTTATATTTATTACTTAGCTATTAGAAATCGTTTTATAGCTACCTGTTACTCTGACATGATTTGAAACTTGTGTAAAATGATAAGTCAGCCCATATATCTCACTATCTAATACATCTTCGTTCTCATGCTCGTCTTGTCCCTCCTTGTAATTAATCTTTCTCTTTTATCCTCGGACAGCTACATTGTGAAGCCTTTGGCTTTGGCAATATCTAACCTATTAAATGGAAAAAACCTAAATCACT
This sequence comes from Morbakka virulenta, assembly GCA_003991215.1. NCBI lineage: Eukaryota > Metazoa > Cnidaria > Cubozoa > Carybdeida > Carukiidae > Morbakka > Morbakka virulenta. Next base: position 1,107,521 of record RDPX01000026.1, read on the forward strand.
TTTTTTCAGTATATTGTGGCAAAATTAAATTATTTATTTTCTGGGAATGCATTAAAAACATTTTGTTCAGTTTCAGAGCTTACTATAAACAATACTTTATGGAAGTTTTTTTAAGTAAAAGTGGTAGTCAGAAAGATAGATAGAAAGATAGATAGATAGATAGATACAGATTCGTTGTATACGTATAAATTGGGAATGAGGCAAGGATCGAAAAGAGCAGTTGGATGGTAGGAAATATTTTCGTATATAATTGTGGGCAACCTTTAGTTTTGTATAGAGGTAAGTGAAATAGAATGTTATTTTCCCATCTGACTGTTGTATCAAGATATATAACTTGCTCGCCAGAAAAATATGCAGTAAATTCAATTTAGGATTTCATCTGTTTCGAAACACTGTATGGATTGCAAAAGTTTAAAAAACGTTGTGGAGATGATTGGTTGTGATGCCAAAGGAAGAAAATAACATTGATAAAACGGAGTAACTTATAAGAACGCCTGCCATAAAGAGTTCCGTATTCATTAAGTAAATTGCGTTCAAAGGAATCCATGAAGAGATGTGCAAAGCTAACAGTAATTGGGGTTCCCACAGCTGTGCTTTTTATTTGGTGAAAACATCTTTGTCCAAACTTCATAGTTTTGTATTTAAGCACGAGGTTCATTAATTTCTTCAAAAAGTTACCTAGAAATGATTTAAGGTTGTGGTGTTTAAAGATGTGTAGCAAGCATTGACGCCTTAATCGTGATCAATATTTGGATACACCAGACAACATCCATAGAGGGAAGAACAGGAGCTGAGAGGTTGGATGGAGAATTTATCTTATTTGCTTTATGCAAAAAATGAGTTGTGTCACTTAGGTAGGAAGAAGTTTTTCAGCGATTGGTCAAAGAAACTGATCTATAAATTCAGGAATCCGGGCGGTGCAACTACGGCAGCCACTAGATACGGGACGCAGAGTGGGAAAACATTGTAACGTTGGTGTGCATAGAAATGAAGCGTGCGTGATCTATCCTTATTTTTATATGTTCCTTGTTGTTAATTAATTGCCCTACTGTATTTTGTCCAGGACAGAGTCTAATGCTACCCTGTATTTAATATTGAGGTCTGATTTCGCTTCTTTATAAGCTCATTTATCTTTCAATATTTCCAGGCATGCAGAGATATATTCTGCTTTATCTAAGATAACCAAGGCCCCTCCTTTATCAGCTCATTTGAAAACGATTATTTTATCGTTGTCATGGTTTTTTAACGCTGTCGTATGTGCTTGGGACATACTGGACCAGTATCTGTCTTTGTTGTTTACAGGAGAGGTTATTCTTACGCTAGTCACATTATTTACAATGGCAGTAAGCTCCTGAAATCTATTTAATTTTGTATTGTATGGGTATCAGTTTACATTAAATAACTTTTATATATCATGTTGTAAAAATGTAAAATCATTATGAACAACGAAAGGTGGTTTTTGGTTATTCTTGTATTCATGTAGCATGAGCCCTACGAATAAAATAGAAGTCGTCAGCCAGTACTTCTTAATTTAAATCTTTCTTATAAAAGGAGAAGAAAAGGCAAAGCTCTAAAACTCCTTTTTTTCAAGAGTTAGCGCCCTTTTTGACAAGTTTCGTATCAATGTGTTCATTGTGCGATGATTTACTTGTCGATTTTAATTTTTTTGAGAACATCTGCTGAATGGGTGTGGCTTTTTTTATCGGCTGTGGGGTTGATTAAAGATAAAGAATTTTATAACTGTCAAAAGTCAATTGATTTCCATCTACCAAATTAACTTTTGTTAAAATCAATTGGATGATACTTAGTCACATTATTGCGGAGTCTTGTTTTGGGGAAACGATTTTTAGATTTATTTTCCAGACGTTTAAAAAAATGATTTCTAAATTTACTCTGATCGAATGAAAAATCAGGCGGGTTATAGTCATGGGCAATTTCTGTTTTATAACAAAGTGCAAATTATGGTTCTTACTTAAACGTTTATGGCAACTGTTTCAGAATACACAAACATACACACACGCACCCCCCCACACACACACACACAGATATATATATATATATATATATATATGTGTGTGTGTGTTTGTGTGTGTGTGTATTCTCAAACAGTTACCAGACATGATTTCAGAATGAATTCCACAAGCCTAAGCCATTGAAAACATTTTTTAATAAATTGAAGAACATCACGAAAATCCTTTGAAAACATCAGGTTACAACACAAAATTAATGTACAAGCCTAAAAAATTAAAAGGGTAAAAAGCTGACGAAGAAATATCATTTGGTTTGACCCTCCTTGAGTGCAGCCGTAACAACAAATGTAGCTAGCATATTTTTAAAAGTGTCCGATAGAGATTTTCCTTACGAGAATTTATCACACAAATTTTTAATAGGAATACAGTGTAAGTAAGCTACAGCTATATTGGAAATATGACTTAGATTTTAAAAATTCTTCAGCAGCAATATCTTCTGGCAGTAAAATCAGAACTCATGTGAGTGTAACTGTCGAAGCAAAGATTGATGTCCAGTTGAAGCAAAATATCGTAATATTGGTTCCATCTTCAAATGTGTCGTTTCGTTTGAAAAAACCCAGAAAACTTTCATATTGGATATGCGGGGAAAAACCCATATTGGAATCAGAGTCATCAAACCTTTAACGGTATTCATCACTGTATGTGTCTCAAGAAATCGATAAGAGGAACAGTAAACCAAAACTCGATTGATCGATCAGGAAATCTGTACCTGTTGATACTAATATTTCAAAACGATGCCTGTTATGATTGCACGAGTAATTATAAATTATCACTTATCCAAACCAATCAATTACTTAATAAACATGGCCAATTAATATCTAAACCAAATCCTTGTATGCGAGAAAATGCCAGATGAATGGAGAAGAAGTGTGCTGATTCCGGTGTACAAGAACAAGGGCGACGCACAAGAGTGTGGAAATTACAGAGGCATCAAGCTGATGTGTCATGCAATGAAGCTGTGGGAGAGATTACTGGATGCAAGGCTGCGACAAGAGGTCAGAATCTGTGCACAACAGTACGGCTTCATGCCAGGGAAAAGCACGACAGATGCACTATTTGCTCTGCGCATGCTCATGGAGAAGTATAGGGAAGGACAAAGGGAGGTACATTGTGTGTTTGTCGACCTGGAGAAGGCCTATGATAGGGTACCAAGAGAAGAACTATGGTATTGCATGAGGACGTCGGGAGTAACAGAAAAGTATGTTAAGTTAGTGCAAGACATGTATAAAGATAGCATGACAGCCGTGCGAAGTGCAACCGGATTGACTGACTGGTTCGAGGTTAAAGTTGGACTACACCAGGGATCAGCCCTAAGTCCTTTCTTATTTGCCATAGTCATGGATAGGTTGACAGAAGAAGTAAGGAAAGAGGAGCCCTGGAGCATGTTATTTGCAGACGACATTGTGCTGTGCAGTGAGACCAGAGACGAGGTAGAGGAACAACTAGAAGAGTGGCGAGACGCCTTGGAGAAAAGAGGGATGAAAATAAGCAGAGCGAAAACAGAGTATTTGGTCTTAAACGGAAGAGATCAGGATGAAATAAGGATGCAAGGAGCAGAAGTAAAGAAGGTGGATGACTTTAAGTACTTGGAGTCCACTGTACAGAGCGACGGAGACTGCAACAGGGAGGTGAAAAAGCGTGTACAAGCAGGATGGAACGGATGGAGGAAGGTAACAGGAGTATTGTGTGACAGAAAGATTTCACCGGAAGTAAAGGGGAAAGTTTACAAGACAGTTGTAAGACCAGCATTACTCTTTGGGCTAGAGACAGTGGCAACATCCAAAAAACAGGAAGCCGAGCTAGAAGTCGCAGAGCTACGTATGTTACGGTGGTCACTTGGCGTCACCCGGTTGGACAGAATCCGGAACGAGCACATAAGAGGTACAACCAATGTGAGAAGACTGAGCAACAAGCAAAGAGAAGCAAGACTCAGATGGTTCGGACATGTTAATAGGAGGGAAGAAGATTACATTGGAAGGAGAGTTTTGGAAATGGAAGTGCCTGGGAGAAGAAAGCGTGGGAGATTAAAAAGAAGATATATGGATGTGTTGACAGAGGACATGAGAGCAGCTGGAGTGCGGAGAGAAGATGCGACGAACCGTGAAAAATGGAAGAAACTGATCCGCTGTGGCGACCCCTAAAGGGAGCAGTTGAAAGATAAAGAAGAATAATAATTAATATCTAAACGCCATCATAAGGACCAGTCCATCCTTATGAAATAAAAGAGTAGCGATTAAAATTATAAAGCCTTCGATTTGTGTAGTATAGAATATTCTATCGGTAAACGTCCAGTATGTATGTGGCTGATGATAGTTGAATACGTAAAAGTTTTAGATATGTATATGTATATATAATTATAATGGAATCTCAGCTTTGCAACAAATATCTGCATGGGATGAAAATTCTATCTATCTATCTATCTATCTATCTATCTATCAATCAATCTATCTATTCATCTATCTATATGAATAATTGTAATCTTTACCATACAGATTTCTCAATGTTTCCAGAGCTCTTGTAGTTCTCGATTTAGAATAAAACAATTAGGGAAAAGTTAGCAGTAACTAAAAGCTTCATGTTCCTTCAAGAATCGTTGAAGAAACATGAAACTATCAAATATGAAAATATGGATATCAAATATGGATGGTGGAAGGAAAATGAAATGTCATGTAAACTCATCACTCTCCTGGTGCTTCTAGCCTTTCTGATTCCAATAAAGCCAACATTTACAAAATTGCTTGTGAGTCAGGGATCCATGGAGGCGTCCAACTGAAGAGATTCCATTAAACCTACTTGCGCGGCATCGTTTGAGCTAGTTTCCCATGCACAGTTTTGCTTTTGTTTTATTCATTTGCTTCAGATAAACCTTTATTTGTTTTTTTCATGCCAACTGATTATGCACATTTCTAATAACGATTTTGTACTGGAACATTACATCCACAGTCCTACTGGGTATTGATTGATCCATCGCTTCATTATACGACTTGGGTGCGAATACAAATTTCCATTGAAGAATAGCGTTTAGTTCCGTTAATGTAGATATTATCACTTCTGTTTTTGGCTGTCTCACCTGCAGAAGGCCAACATCTGCTGTTACATAAATTTTATCATATTAATCAAAGTTGATTCTTGTACTAAAAGCCTGTAAAAGGCACAGCTGAACAACTGTTTTTACACCTGCTTGAAAAAAAGATGCATGTTTGTGGTGTTTTTATGATTACTCTGAACTAACCTTTTAAATTTTGTTTGAATCTTGTTCTTATTGTACAGATCTACAAGACTGTGGAAGGAAGACCGTTTTAGGGACTTCCTTCCACAGTACAGATTTGCTACAATTTCTTTTTCGTTCGTTATTCGTTGGGATCAGTAGTTTCTGTTTTCGAAGGGAGCTCGTCGTCCAATGGAAGCTTACCCTTTAAAGGTAAAGTTGGGTGTGATGTCCAAAGATAGAGACCTGACAATCAGGCTAAAAATTAGGTTGCGTTAATAAACGTTCATTTGGTTAGTCATATTATCAAGAATTTCATATGTATTGGTTTGAACGCTCTTTAATGCAAATTATGTATTCCACTTATAAAAGAACTTGACATTGGAAGTTTAAGAAGAGTTTTTTATAAAACATGTGGAATTAAATTTACAAAATTTTAGATCACCAAATGTTGGGAAAGCCCCATTTTTTTTTTGCACTGTTTGCATAACAAATTTGTATTAGGAAACGGCTTATTTTGATAATTATGACTCGTGTAGGAAAGTATTTAATCTACGTAAGAGTCTTGATTGGAATAGGAGAGCTTTCTAGAAACTTCTATATCGCTCTACGCCCTTATTATGTTGAACTTATTCTGTATTTCATTGGTTAAACAATACACGTACTTGATTGCAATTGGACAAAATATTTTAGAATTTTCTTTTCTGTATCTATTTAAGCTGTAGCATGAATCATGTATTTTAGATTTTAGTTTGTTGAATTCGCTGAATGTGTTATTATGAATGGAATGATTTGAAAACGCACGAGTGCTTTTTATTAGGAGTTTCTCTGGCTAATCTTAAGAATAAGTGCGAGTAGAGGTTGGAATCTCTCCACCAAATACAAGGCCTTTTTACCAAAATATTAAGTTACTGGTAACAACCCCTGCAAAGGTTTGCTCTCAGTTTATGTTATCCTACCAGAGCGGTAAGTACATATAACACTAATCGAGCAAGTAGCATACTGTTTAGAAGAAATTACTAAAGTTTATTTAACGGAACAATCATATTTTGAAAATAAACACACCTGCTTGCAAGACAGTCTAATTCAAAAGAAAAAATTTGAATCTTGCTAGCGTATTTGGTGTAGCTATTATCAGGCGAAACAATTTATTACAACACCTGTTAAACCGTAAAGCAAAGTACAGAAACAAACAATTGCCACTATGATTATTATCGGACACATAAATAATAGATTATTCTACGTGTTATTTAAAAAAGAAAGAATTAAAGATGAAAATTTATTCCATTGCTTTATTTGCGCAAGTTGAAGACACACAACAAATAACAAGGGAAAAGAAGTGCTTTTTTAGTTTCAACAGAAATTTCCAGCAATGGATAAACATCTGATAAACAAAAGTGAATGTAAGTTTTAAAAAAATTTTTATTCCTTAAAGGAAAGCAGCTTTCTTGACGTCAGATAAAACTGTTTTGAAATAACCTCATCATATTACCTTCTTGAGAAATTAATTCCTTTTAAAAGCTTTTAACATCTTGCTTATAGCTACAATAATCTCAGTTGTGCAAAATTCACAAAATGATCTGAGGTCCATAGTCATATTGATTTTGTCTAATTTTCATCCCATACAGATATTTGTTGCAAAGCTGTCTAGCTCTGAACATTTCCATACATATCTACATATCTATATCTATATCTATATCTATATATATATATTTACAGATACACATACTAATTCGAAAGTTTATCGTGATAGCTCTCTGTATATAAGAGACATAAACGCACGAACCCAAGTAGAAACAAAGAGAGTTTGCTTAATTAGCAGATGAGGATAAAATTCAAAGGCATCTGGTCATCGAATCGCGAGATTTCATGAAAACAGAGCAAAATTGTAACATTTATTGAAAGTACTTCTTCATTGTGATTTCGCATTCAGCGGCAAGTGATGAGATTCAGAATGTCCTTGCCCTTGTCAATACAGCATTGTTCACTGTAGTTGTCCACCACTTCCAAAAGAATTTCATATATGCATATACATATACATATACATATGTATGTCCATATACATATACATATGCATGTCCATATACATATACATATGCATGTCCATATATATATACATATGCATGTCCATATACATATACATATGCATGTCCATATACATATACATATGCATGTCCATATACATATACNTCTCAGTTTATGTTATCCTACCAGAGCGGTAAGTACATATAACACTAATCGAGCAAGTAGCATACTGTTTAGAAGAAATTACTAAAGTTTATTTAACGGAACAATCATATTTTGAAAATAAACACACCTGCTTGCAAGACAGTCTAATTCAAAAGAAAAAATTTGAATCTTGCTATCGTATTTGGTGTAGCTATTATCAGGCGAAACAATTTATTACAACACCTGTTAAACCGTAAAGCAAAGTACAGAAACAAACAATTGCCACTATGATTATTATCGGACACATAAATAATAGATTATTCTACGTGTTATTTAAAAAAGAAAGAATTAAAGATGAAAGTTTATTCCATTGCTTTATTTGCGCAAGTTGAAGACACACAACAAATAACAAGGGAAAAGAAGTGCTTTTTTGGTTTCAACAGAAACTTCCAGCAATGGATAAACATCTGATAAACAAAAGTGAATGTAAGTTTTTGAAAAATGTTTATTCCTTAAAGGAAAGCAGCTTTCTTGACGTCAGATAAAACTGTTTTGAAATAACCTCATCATATTACCTTCTTGAGAAATTAATTCCTTTTAAAAGCTTTTAACATCTTGCTTATAGCTACAATAATCTCAGTTGTGCAAAATTCACAAAATGATCTGAGGTCCATAGTCATATTGATTTTGTCTAATTTTCATCCCATACAGATATTTGTTGCAAAGCTGTCTAGCTCTGAACATTTCCATACATATCTACATATCTATATCTATATCTATATCTATATATATATATTTACAGATACACATACTAATTCGAAAGTTTATCGTGATAGCTCTCTGTATATAAGAGACATAAACGCACGAACCCAAGTAGAAACAAAGAGAGTTTGCTTAATTAGCAGATGAGGATAAAATTCAAAGGCATCTGGTCATCGAATCGCGAGATTTCATGAAAACAGAGCAAAATTGTAACATTTATTGAAAGTACTTCTTCATTGTGATTTCGCATTCAGCGGCAAGTGATGAGATTCAGAATGTCCTTGCCCTTGTCAATACAGCATTGTTCACTGTAGTTGTCCACCACTTCCAAAAGAATTTCATATATGCATATACATATACATATACATATGCATGTCCATATACATATACATATGCATGTCCATATACATATACATATGCATGTCCATATATATATACATATGCATGTCCATATACATATACATATGCATGTCCATATATATATACATATGCATGTCCATATACATATACATATGCATGTCCATATACATATACATATTCATGTCCATATACATATACATATTCATGTCCATATACATATACATATGCATGTCCATATACATATACATATTCATGTCCATATACATATGCATATACAGATACACATACATATATATATATATATACATATAAATATGAAGGTGACTTTCTTGTGCCCACTGTAAGGCAAATCATGTGGGGTCAACATCTAATTTTATTACCATAAAATATATAGTGCTATTTATAGCGATATCAGGTACTGTTAAGAGGGACATGTTTTTTCCTGTAGGAAATGTTCATATAAGCAGAGGCTGTTTTAAAAGGAGATCCACTGATTGTACTCGTAACAGTGCAATTTGATGCAAAGAAGGTGGATACTTATCGGTGGGCCAGCTGTGTACAATATGAAAAAGTATTATCTAAGTTTAAAGACTAGCACTAAGTTTTAAGACTTGCAGCTGTGAAAAAAGATAGCTGAAACAAAGGCTTTAAGATTAAAATTCTTAATTTTGTGAGCGAAAAAAGTGCAAAAGCCTTTTCTGTGCTTACAGTTTAAAAAACAGATTAAAGCAAATTATCACATGATGGATCTCCTAAACCAAATACATTAATGTATACTTTATACACCAACAAATATCTATGAGATCAGGTAAAACTTTGACCTTTTCTTCTAGTAGGATATTGTACTAACTTGAAAGTTTAGGAATGGTGAGAATTTTTCTCCTTTGGTGTTATGTTTAAAAACACAGACAAGAGTTGTTCTACTAATGACATAAGCTGATTTTTATCAGTTTGTTAAGGAATAGTGGTCAACTTGATATCATTTTATAATACAAGATGTCATTATCTAATACCTGTATACAATAATTTAGAAACAAATACGTAGACAAACAAAACAGACATATAGCAATAGTAAAATACTTTCTTCTATTACGAAGAGTATGTTGCAATATTGCAATAGAGAGTAAGATTCAAGTCAGAGAGTAACCTAATTTTTGACATGAAATGAAAAGAAATCAAAAGAATACATATGGCTTTTGGATGGAAAATAAAACAACTTGAATCGTCAGTCGATGACCAAATTTGTCATTTGAGGGATTTAATATCAAAATGACAGAGAATATGTGGCTTCCCAGCAGCATTAGCCAAATGCCACCATCAAAAAGTTTATGAAGCCTAGGGATGTGTAATATTTTTATACAGAAGTGCAGCGGATATATATGTAAATGAATATATATATATGTAAATGAATATATATATATATGTAAATGAATATATATATGTAAATGAATATATTTATATATGTATGAAAAAATATTTATGTATATATGTGTATTTATATGTATATATATGGTATATGTATATATATATATGCATGTTTACATTATTATTTACATATATGAATATTTTTGTTAAATCAACACTTAAAAATCCAACAAGTCAGAGTGAAATTTATGAATGTGTACAAGATAATAAATTCCGGTCCACATTTAGACAAATGAATACAAAAGAACTGTATCACATGGCACACATCGGGAGATTGATGGCCTCTTACGGCCGTTTCTAAAAAAACGCGTGTAAGAGGCTACCCAACCTGTTTGTCAAGATTTCGGTATGCTTTAGTTAAAAGATACAGAGGTCATCAATCGTTGATAAAAAACAAAAGTTTATCTAAAATATATTAACACAAAAAAAGGAAAAAATACTATACTATCTTGTATGAACATTTGATTCTTCTTGCTGCTCTGATGTAAGCTGTGCAGAATCAATAAAACATTTAAAACCATAGATAAAGCAGTTTTATCATGTCATGAGTCGTAAGATTTTACTGAGACTCAGTAAAAGCTTTACTAAGCCGGTTACCACAAAAGCAATGTTATATTTACTTACTTATTTATTCAATGAATTCCATGATAAAAAAGTAGTCTTTTCCTTAGCTCTTGCTATTCAGCATCACATTTACCAACTTATTTTCCTTCCATTCTGTTTCATGCTCAAGGATCTTCTGGAGTGTCAACAATAATATAAAGGCATAAAAGAAATTTGAAAAACCGAAACCGAAACTGACGTCTCCAGCAATTGAGAAGATTTTGATAGGATAAGTAAAATCAAATTGTTGGGGGGGGGTTCTTTAGAGAAGGAGGCATTTAACAGTAGCAAAATCTGACGATTGCACTTCCTATTTTATCAACACTAATGACAAAATTCTGAAGAAGAAAAAGCAAACGTAAACAATAGAACATAAAAATCGCAAAAAGAAAGTTAACTGACTGTGGCAAATCAAGCACAACTAATTCTCAACCCTGTACCTGAACCAGGTATCACCGGCATGGTAAAAGTATTTTTTAGTATTAAACCATCCACTTCTCAATACTACATACAAAAAGCTAAACCAATTCCATTTATTTTTAATGAAGTAGTTGCCCAAATTACACATTTTGTTTTGTAGTTCACAAAAACACTGAAGTTCAAACTGGCCAATGCTTAAAAACAAATTAAGAGCAAAAGTCAGGATCTGCTCTTCATAGTGAAGTTCAAAAACTCTATTGAATTTATGCTTTTGATTCTCTAAAAATTAGATAGTGCTAGTTTGTTCTAATTTACTCTCTGTATTACTTTATTCAGATAACAGATATGTTAATTATGCGGATGCGTTGAGCGTTGATGCCCTGTGATAAGTCCTTATTCCTAGTTTCCTTACGATGTTTTCAGTCATGCAAAAAGCTTTTGTAATGAAATTCAATATTGTATTTAGGTTTAAATTAGAAAATTCTTAAGAACATTAAAGTTTAAAAAGGAATAATATTTTTGTATAAACAGCAAATAAAAGATTTTTGTACTTCTATATATTTTTATGTATTTTGTACCACTAACAATGCCTCGGTATACTTCATGAGCACTTTAAACTCTCTTCTCGTAATATCTAGAGGTAACAAATTTGGTATTAAAATTGGTGGGTTCGCAAAGAATATCACAGGGAAGAGTCCCTTAGTGTAATAAAACTATCCTGAGTTGCGGTAAATAGTATAATTTTCTTTGCATTCTTGTGAGCATCTTCAGTGACATCTTCCTTTCCCGTGGTGCCTGTCAGATCTCACCTCTCTACTTACATGATTTTTACTATGGGCACTGACAAAGTCTTTGAAAGGAATCAATAGAGGGTGTCATAAAAACGCAGTTGAATTATGCAAAATTTTAGGTGTGCAGACCAGATGGAAGTTATTTCCTTGTGAATGAGAGTTTTGACCTATGATAAGAATTCAAAAGACTTCTGACGGTAAATACAGTAAAACTCGTGTGATTTGTACTCTCAGGTAACAAATATTTATTCCAATTGCATGAGTTTTCGAATTATAGGATCGTATATTTGTTGACTCTGTCTTTCATGCAGCTGAAATGTTGGGATAAAAAAAAGACGCTTGATTTCAGATAAGCTATATGTTTTTATTTTAAGGTACAGATTAGTAGACGTTTGCTACTTAAACAAAACAAAATGTCAAGCGGTAAGGAAATGGGGGCAAATTATTGCTGCGTGGACGATTGACACATTTGTTGTTGTCGATGTTAATTTACTTTTTGTTCCAATTTGGAAGTTAAAGGGTCCCAATATATATCTTTGAAAATCATACTGGACTTGGACAGCAAGTCCATGGCTTTATCAACTTCATGTCGAGAAGAAAAGGTAAACAGGGCGTCTTCTTCTTCATGAAAATCACTGTCAATCTCTATCAATGATACATCATTCTCTTACATAAAATAAGATACTATTTTTCCTGCAGTCAGATCTTGCGATTGGTTTGTGGCAATACACGGGTCAAAATCAATTAGCCAAACCACTTCTAACCCATCAGAAGCTAATTCAAGATTTATATGACGAAGATGATTCAGGTTAAACTCCAAGCCGGCCGTAGAATCGTCCACATCAGTACAAAGGCTTCTGAAGGGGTCATCGTCCTCCACTGCATGTTCTTCTAATTTTTCGGAGATGCCAGCTTTCCGAAAACAAGTTACAACTGTTTGTTCACTGATGCCACAAGATTTGAAATATTCATTGCCTTTTTCCACTGCCCTTTTGATTTTACGAACAATAAATGACCAATACCTGTCCTTCAAAGATCTGAAAAAGTGAACAGAAGGAAAGTCTAACATAATCGTGGTACTTTCTTTAATAAATTTATGACACAAAGATTTAAGCTCTTAATTTAAACCATAGAATAGAAATTTCAGATGCTCAGAGGACACCTTCAAAACATTGAAAGAACAGGGCATCAAAAACTGTGCTAAAAATATCTGACAGTCACAAAATAAAATTTTGAACAATTTTAAAACAAATTCCAACTGGAAAATCACCCTTGTGATAATCCTCCCTCACATTTTTCTCACATCTCTTGACATTTTGCTACATGACTGAAAGCCCTATACAGAATAGAACAAAGGCAAAAAATAGTGCTTAATACAAATCATGATTTCAATCTACAATGAAGGCCACAATTAACAAAACACTATCGTTGATCCTGTCAAATGCATTCTCAGAAATAATCCCAAGGGTGCAGGTCTAATTGTTTTTCTAAATCTCAATATTACTTCAACTTTAAATTTAATCTTGCAAGGAGTTTGCAATCCCTCTCTTCTCCTCCATAAATCTGCATCTTTCCTGCAACTGTTATGTTGGTAATATTCAACTGAGTTGCTCTTAGAAAGTAAAATTAGACTTTGGTAATCGACTATTCTTTCCTTTTCTCCAAAGAGCCCACATCGTGTCTTTAACTAAAGCAACTGCATATTTATCGACTGCATTTTCAGGATCAAGTCGTGTTTTCAAAACTTCCCCTGCAATTGTTTATTCCGTCATTTATATACGCATGATATGTCTTGACATAAGGCTTGGTGTTAAATTCTTTTAAAACCATGATTGAAATGTCCTTGGTTGCTGTAAATTGTAAATCATTAACTAAAACAAGTTCTTATTGTTTCATTATTGTCACCTTAGCAAATTCTCATGTGAATAAAAGAACGCTTTGTTCATTTCTAAGAGCTTATCCTTTGAACAGAAAACGTTTAAACGGCATAAAAATGGAATGGTTTCTACTAGTGAAGAGACAAATGACTCCCTAATCGATCAGCTGTACACAAGATATGTTGAGCAGTGGTCTACTATCATGACAATTTGTCTCCCTTCTCTTTCAAATTTACGATGGATCCCTCTCAACCACTCTACGAAAAGTGCACCACCCATCCAGGCTTTTGAGCTCTGTAACAACATGGTAACTTTTGATAAAATTTGTGAAACATCCAGATTTTTGCAGATTTGCCAAGTACAAACGTCGGGAGATTATTCACCAAGAGCATTTGAAGATGACATGCAGATTAAACGCATCTTACTGTGTCTGCCGCCTAAACAAGCTTGCATTTAAAAGTAAAGGGGTTTTGGAAAACAACATTCGTAAGCGAGACGAAATTCACCTGCTCTGTAAATGTCACGTAAGTTGTACCTAGAAAATGTTGTAAGCAGTACCGTTTTATTCCAAAATGTTCTCATTTCAGGTGTCACTTTCCTTGATTCTCCAGATATTTCGCTGAATGGATTCTCAAGTTTGAAAGATAAAAATTATATTAATATTAATAATACACCTTGTTTTGTGTGAAACTTGATTACCATTCAAATACAAGAACAACATACTACAAGAATACAAGAAAGGAGTACATGAGAAATGCAAAAATAGAACGTATACAAGGATCCTACACAATTTTTGACATGAAATTCCATGTCATTTCGCAAAACTCAGTCATTTTCCACGTTTTCTGGGTTGTTGAGCCCTGTTATAACAGGTAAGCTTAAGTTTCCCTTTTTCAACAATAGAGAGTGCAAATCTCTTTCCATCCACTGAGCAACCTGTTTGCTGCTTAATCTTTGCAATCAAATGAGTCAGCAAATTGGTGAGTTTTCGCAAAAATTGGTCCACTGGTAAAAATGGTGTTCCTATCCATAGGTAAACCATGACAGCGAAGGTTGGTTAACTTTTTCGTATACATCAACTTTTACTCTGTGGGCATAGTGACGAATTTATAAATGTGTCATAAATTTTTTCTTTATTTTCCTTCCATGTAGAAAGTGCTTCTGGTATTTTTTGGCAGCAACATTTTTAGCCGAAATCCCTTTTTCAAGTTCCCGCATAGGTCGGGATTATTTTTCATTATAATCTCGACGTGCTTTCCTTTTGTAGCCATCACAAAGGAGAATTTTGTTATGTAACTTTAGAAATTAATTAACGAAAGCAAAATCGAACTTCTGGTATTACGTTTAATTTAAATATACTTTCTTCTTTCACTGAGTTGCATTTATTAAAAAAAAAGGCTAACAAGGTTATTTCAAATCAAGAAGCGACGGAAATATCTTCACCGGAATTCGAAATATAAGTCAAAAATAGCCCAAGGAACCGACCAAACAGTTCGAGTTTTCCAATAAATGAGTTTTCCAATTATGTGAGTTCGAATAAAAGGGGCTTTTGTATGGGGGAGGTTGACAGTAAATTCTGAAGGGGCCAACATAATTTGGATCTAGATGATTTTTCGAATTGCATGAGTTTGAAGTATACGAATTCTACCGTAGTTTTGTTTTAATTTTATAATTGTACTGTTAATAACACTTGTTCTCCATTTCTGTTTTTTAGGGTAGGGCTACAGCAACTTATTATCTAAACCACTAGAGAAAACACTCTAGTGTTGTATCCAGAAATACAGCATCTTGATTTCCAGGGTCAAAAAGAAAAAATCAAGCTAATTTTAGGTGAGTAATTCTTGGTTTACTTGCAGTGTGTTCAAGGTCATTTGAATTGAAAACATGAATTCCTACCGCGTTTTGGTTGTATTTTGGTTGGGAATTCAAAGTATTGGTGACCAGTAGCCTTACCGCTTTCCTAGCTTAAGTTTCACTACTCTTTAGACTAGACTAGAGAAAGAAGACGGAACGTAGGTGTAAATGCTCTAATGTGGCTGTCCCATTTAGGGTTTCGTAGTGAAACTTTCAACCAAACAAAAACCTTAACACCTTTCATTTTTTGCAAGATAGCAGTTTTACCTTTCATCTAGAAAAAATGTTTCTATTTTTTGACAGAACCTCATTCTGAAAAATATCATCCCCTATATATGGGAAAAAAGGAAAATTTCTTCCAAATTCCTTATATTCTAATTGCATCTTCCTGTTGAAGTTAGTAAAACAAAAATAGAAGTTAGCAGTCCTAATGAGGGTCTGGTGACTGATTTGATGTTCATAGACCTATCAGCTACCTCCCGTACAATCAATTACAAATTTCTCTTCAGTTGGTTATTCAACCTCACAAAGAATATCCAAGTTTCTATTTTTCTGCCAACTAAAAAACATTTATGTCGACGATTTCAGAATAGTGGTCAGCAAAGAAGTGACAATAAACGTTTTTTTCCATTTAAGACCATTTTAACGAGCAATTTAAAGACTGGACTCACAGTTATGGCACCATCTCTCAAAATAAAGATTTGATAAACCTGACACCCTAATATATAGAAAGCCACTTTCACGAAAACCAATTAAAGAAACAAGTATGTGCTTTACACTAAAGAAATCATGAGGAAAAGCATAAACTAAAGATAATCTGATCAGAAACATCTGAGTACTCAGTCTATAATAAGCTAGCCCTGAAGAGCTGGCTAGTTTTTAAAACCCATTTCAAGGAGGGAGAATCCAAAACGAGCACAAGAAATAAAATCACTTTCAATCTCACCAGCAAAACAGGAGTATACTTTACACAGCAGCAGTTTTTTATCCTATTACAAAGCATACATTGCATACTTGTTAATATTTTACACGGAACTAAGAAGATGAGAAGATGAGAAGATCCTATTAGCCAGCTATCTGATCGATGCAGCTCATGTGATATCTTCAACTTATATCTATTTATATTTGTTTTGTAAATTTATAATTACAACACTAATTTTTACTTTTCAACTATTTATCTTAAAACTTACTTATTGATCTTTTTGTTTTACAGGACTACTCTTGAAAACAGTGTAAATATTTTGATATATTGTACAACTGACTGTATTATCCTGTATAAATATTTGATAATAATAATAATAATAATAA
>RDPX01000026.1:1125642-1144309 GCA_003991215.1 Morbakka virulenta
TGTTGCTAGACAGAAACTCCATGAGATCAGAGAAAGGCACGTTTTTGCTATAATGGCAGATGAGTATACGGACATAGGCAACCTTGAGCAGCTGTCCATGTGCTTTAGAACAGTGGATGACGATTTGGTCATCAGTGAAGATTTTCTCGGCTTTTACGAACTGAACGATATCCGTAGTGATACAATAGTGAATGCTATCAAAGACGTTTTGCTACGATCAAACTTGTCCTTAGAAAATTGTAGGGGACAAACCTACGACGGTGCGAGCAACATGATGGGTAAACGGTCAGGAGTTGCAACTCAGATCCAGGAAATCCAACCTAAAGCTATTGTTACCCATTGTCATGGTCATACATTGAGTTTGGCAGTCAAAGATCTGACATCATCTTGTGAAGTTCTGTCAAACACGATGGGTACTGTGGGAGAAATTTGCGTGCTTGTAAAGTACTCACCGAAAAGAGAAAAGATTTTGGGATCCCTGGATGAAATGATCGAGGATGGTGCGACTGCAGAGAATGGAGAGAAAGAAAAGCCTGTGTCCTTGAATAAACTTTCAACCACAAGGTGGACAGTGAGAGCTTCTTGTTTCAAAAAAATCATTCAGAAGTACGGAACTTTGCAACAGCTTTGGGCGACTTGCCTGAGTGAAAAGCTTGATGCCGAAACTCGTGCTCGTATCATTGGATGCCAGTCTCAAATGGAATCATTTTCCTTCTTTTTTGGCCTCTTGCTAAGTCATAGGTTGTATAGTTTGACAGATAACCTATCAAAAACTTTGCAAGAAGAGAAGATGTCAGCTATAAATGGTCAAAGAAATGCCGATTTAACTGTCAAAACCTTAAAAGGTATGAGGACATCTCAAGATTTCAACCTCTTCTTCGAAACTGTAAAGCTGAAGGCGAGTAAGTTGGATGTAGAAGAACCATCTTTACCGAGGAAACGCCGCAGACCGAAGTATTCGCTAATGCAATTTTTGGATGGTTATGAAGATTCCTCTCGGAATACGAAGGAATATCACCCTGAATCAGCAGTTGATCACTACCGTATTATCTACTTTGATGCAATTGATACTGTGGTTAAAGCAATAACCGATCGTTTCGAGCAACCGAGTTATCAATTCTTTTCAAATATCGAGCAGCTAATGATAAAAGCCATCAAGTCAGAGTCGTATGAAGCGGAGCTGAAGAAGTTGGAAAATTATAGAGATGATCTTGATCTCTCTGCTTTACCGGCTGAGCTTCAAATTCTCAGAACCATCTGTGCTGATGAGGATGTCTCTCACTTTAAAGAAATAAAGATGAAACTTGCATCTCAACCAAGAGAACACAGAGGACTTATCAGCAACGTAATGAAGTTAACTAAGCTCGTTCTCGTAAGCGCAGCTACAAGTGCCACACCAGAAAGATCGTTTTCTCTAGCTCGTAGGCTTAAAACATGGATTAGATCAAGTATATTACAAAAGCGATTCAACTCTTTGGCACTACTATCTTGCCACAAGGAACTTTGTGACAAACTCTCACTAATCGAGGTTGCTAATGAGTTTGTTGATTCTAAAGCAAATAGGAAAAATATATTTGGAAAATTTGATAAAAACGACTTGTAAATTTAACAGGATTATATACTTACTTATACTTATATACTTATGCATGGATATAGTGGTATTTCTGTAGTTTTAATTTGTCTTTCACTATTAAAAGTAACCTTTGAAACATGAAAAAGAGTTCATTTTTAGCCCTTCTAGACACCCTGATTTTCAAAAATTTTCTTGGCCGTCGGCCCCAACCATGGTGGAGCCTCCTTAGATAGTAACTCGTGTGGCCCCTCCACTTTTCAAATCGTTGCGTGGGCTCTGTATGTACAATGTGAAAAGGATTCAAACGAAATCTAAACGCTTTTAAAAAACACCCAAAGAAAATACTGATTTTTGTATTCAAAGGTCAAACAAGTTAGGAATATGAGAACTTAAGAACTTGGATGAAAAATGGAGATAAAGTTATCCAAACGAAATTTAAGATCATGGAATGACAAAAGATGCGATGTGTATCACTTGAAAAACTGAACAAAGCAATTTACATATGTTCTTTGACTAATTCTTCTTCTGGTTAGATGACTCGTAAAAACATCTGCTCAATATACTTTTAGGCGAAAAACAGCGATGCAGTTCTATGAATATATGATTTAGTTGTACCATGGACAGAAAGTAGGCTTCTTAGACTGTTTCCCAATTAAAAATTAAAGAATATTTTCAATGCCGAGATTTCAGAAACTTTCATCTGAAATATTTAGAACAGTTTAGAGTTAGAACAGCCTACACTTTAAAAATTAAAGATGTAACCGTGAAAATAAGTTGAAATTACTGGGATGGTAGCGGCGAGTTTTCTTCGTAAGCACATTGATTTTAGTAATTAACAGAAAAAACCTCTAAGGTGCTTTTAAAATATTGAGAGCAAACTTTATCAACATGATTCACGGAAAAAATTCGATGAATTGCCATCGTTTTGAAAAATAGGTCTGAAAATCAGACTACTAGTTTTCATATAAAAAGAGGGGGATAGATCTGATCGTAGATACTTGCTATGCAAACCCTAATATCAGTAGCCTAAAACTGTTAAGTGTGTGATCTTGCCATCAAATACTAATTCATATACTCAAATGGAGTACCGTAAGGTCATTTGTTGGTTGAAATCCAAGTAAAACCTCATTGCCTGGGGTAGAAAAGGTTGTTCCTCTTGTTATCGTTCTTGGACTCAATAGTAACCGAAACATTAGGATAGTTGTATTTCGTAACTCAAAAAGACCCATGAAAAGAATGAGATGAAAAATTATTATTAAGAATTGGAGTCTACTAATCAGATGGTTTTGTTTGACTACCTTCTTAAGGGAAGGGACTTTCATCACACAGCACTGACTAGATAATCTGTTTTAACCTGCAATAAAGAAGGTAGTTCTGTTTAAAAATTGAACAGGCTGAAACTTTTAAGCAATTAAAAAGTAAATTCACAAACATCCAGTATATAGTAAAGAAGTTTCAGCGTTACCTACAAGAGTAACTCCCTTTCAAAAAACTCACTGCGATTGAAAAATATTATCTAAATTAAAACTTTTATTTTCGTAATTATTTCTTACGTTTGATAAAAAAATTTTAATTGCAGACTAATGGGAACACAAAGGAAGACGTATGAGCTGAAGTAGAAACCTATAAATGAAGACACCTTATCTTTTATCTCTTTCTTTCTCTCTCTCTCCCTCTCTCCTCTCTCTCTCTCTCTCTCTCTCTCTCTTCTTTGCCCTTAATAGGCGGGGAGGAAAGACTAAAATATACTTTGGCAAATTTTATATTTGAAAACAAAACTAAACCTGGATGCTGTAAGATGATGCTGTAAGACTACCAAAGCTAGTTAAAAATGCAACAGATAAAATTTATCTGCCACAAGCTTTCTTCGATCTCTTCTGTTACTACAGATTTGAACTCTATCGATCTCAATTAATCTTGCAGGAAAAGACATTTTTTGGTCAAATTATTGTAAGAGGACATGTTTATCGGATAGGTATTTTTCTGAGGGACTTTTTTCACAACGTTACTTCTATAAGGTAAAATATTATGGTGTAATATTTATTTTTTCAATATATTAATTTATCTGACAACCCCGTGTTTCCAAGAAAAATCAACTTATTGATGGTAGATAAAGAGGTGAACCTGCAATCGGATTGAATTATAAATCTTCAAACAGAAAAAAAGACAAATAGATGAAACGTATCAATCAATGGATTGACATGTAATAACTTGTTCAATACAAATGAAAGAAAGGTCTTCATGCCATTGTTTTCATAGCATGACAATTACCCTTATTCTCTATTCTTTTATTATCTGTAGTATCTACCTAAAGCTGTAAATGAAAATAAGGTTATTTTTAACAGCAAAAAGCATTAACCATTGAAGTTAAATTATGTTACATAATTATTAGAACGTTTTCTTTTGCTTGTTCTTATTACCATGACTTCCTCCCTTTTTAGGTTACTGAAGGTCCAGAATCAACCAACTATTGGAAATGTATACACAGTATATTTATACAAAATGGTTTGTAACACCGTTGTATATTTTCACAATCCTAGTGGGAACAATAGGCAATTTTCTAATCATTTATTTGTATTCAAAATCAACAAATTCACTTAAAGACAGTTCTTTTGGACTTATAATGGTGCATTTCGCTCTTGCAAACATTGCCCAATCTACCATTTTCACACCGATTTTATTTTCCTATCGGATTAATCCTACCCGAAATGTTATTGCTGATACTCCTATGTGTGCAACAGGCCTATTTACCTGCATGATAGCAATAACAATGCAATTTGCTTTATTACCCATAATGGCTAAAGAACGTAACGACGCTGATACTGAAAGAAGTGACGCACAAGGGAAACTTACAAAGACAAAAGCCCGTATCGCTATCTACACATGCTGGGCTCTAAGTTTTGCAATCGGCCTTTCATATGCCCTGCTTGTCTTGCTTGATGTCAGTAATGACTCTCTTAGTAAAAAAAGAGACCGTTGTATTATTGCTAGCCAAGGCATTGACCATATTACGATCTTCTTTGTTGGATTTTCTGCAGCTATCTTTGGAGTCGCCATTTTGCTCGCAGTCTATTATCTATTGATGCCAGTATTGCGCCTATCTAGTAAACCACTTAAAGAAGCAAGACGGACAAAGTTGGTTGTCATGTTGATCTTGGTAACACTAGTGCTTTGGATTCCATTTTCCATTATTCAAGTACTTGGCGTTTTCTTCTACTACAATGAAAGGCTATTTAATTTGCATGGGTGTTCTTCTGCAATTGGAATGTTAATTACTGCAGTTTCTCCCATTTTAGTTTTGATGAAAGATTCTGGGTTCGAGGAAGAATGCAAAACTATTTGGACGTCAGTCGTCCCACCAAATGCTGTTGCAAATGTCGGAAAAGATAAGTGAGGAGAGTAATAGACACTACACATAAAAATCATAGCAGTCGTTTTCATTCTTATTTGATTGTAACTATCTTTATTAGTTCAAGTCTTGTTTGGCAAATGCATCGAGCAAAACAAGTAAATTGACCTCATTTAAAATTGCCATGTATTTCTCTTACAATAGAAATAACCGTAATAATTTTTAATATTTTAGCAACTATCACATTACCTGTAAAAAAGTAATTTGTCTCGGATAAAAATCGAAACACCGTAGGTAGATGTCAGGAGAATCTAAGTTCTCCAAACAGCAACATTTTTCTTAAATACACAGTAGATAACACCTCAGCGTCAAGAACACAAAGTATTGGCTTAAGTATGTTTTAATAGAATTTATTTTAAGAGCATAGGTACATGTTGCAAAATGGATAACCAAGCCCTTATTTTGGAGTAAAAATAATAAGGAATATTAGGAATAATTAATAAAGAGTATCTTGATGCCTGTGAAGATCTCCTTTTTATAACTGATATTACTGAAAAATTCTCAAATGTTACTGTGATCACGAATTTTTTTGACCAACGTAAAGAACATCAGGTCAAGTTAAAAAAAATACAATTCTTTAAGGAGACACCAAGGAAGCTAGTCATAGATTTAACCAGTAGAGACAGCTGTTCTATTTTATTTATTTTTTCTTTTATCTGTTCTTTCAAACGCCAATAGCAATAAAGAGTTATTTTGTAAACTATGAAGTTCAAAAATATCTGACAATCATAGAAAGCATTTTTTCTGCAAATATAATTTTTATAGGGAAAGGTGGATCTCTAGGCAAACTACTTAACAAAACTCGCAAATTATATAGCCAATATAAGTTACTTTTTAGGCAGATACGGCTATCAAGAATTTAAAACCATTTGCATTGCTCGAAAAGGTAAATAAAAAATGCTTGAGACGGTTTCAAAGACTAACGTATTTTAGAAGTCAAAACAGCTGGGCCAAACAGGAAAAAGAAGCTGTACTAACCTTACCATGTAAAATGAAAAACCGTAACCAAAGCAATTAGCTAAAGTAAAAAGATCATTTAAGAAATATCCTACAGACAAAAGAAAGTATGATAGTTGAAGTAACTCGAAGTATCCAGTGCGGATCGAACACGTGGAAGAAGATGTCTAGTGCACTTTGTGGAAAAGAGTAAGATCACAGATAAAAGGAAAGATCCACGAGATGATTGTTCAACTAGCTTTTAAATATACTACAGAAACCTGCAAAGTGATATATTTAAAATGCTGTATTGCCGGTTAACACAATTAACACAAAGAGAAAGAGAAAAGAAAGGGAAAAACTCCGACATTTTTTTTTCTTTAAGATTTAATTTGGAAATTAAAACATCTTCAAAGAACCACAAATGACATTTTATATAACTAGCTTGAAATATTAATATTATATGCAAGATCCTGCTTTGTGGTCTCTAGCAGACTGACATTTTAGGGGCAATTTTGTCAACTTTATTTTGTTTTCCTTACTAACGAACTCGTAACCAAATAGCCAAAATGGTGGAGTAAATGTACTTTGTTATAATAGAGATCCTATGTGGTAAGAGGTAACATGTATATTAGCTTAACCTCTTTGAAATTGAATGCTATTAGGAGACTCCATCTCAAAAACTAAAATACTGTATTTTCTCTAACAAACCCCTTGGGTATTTTTTTGAAGTCATGAAGTCTTCTATTATATTTTCAAAGTAAACAGGTGTAATAAACAAAACCACCTAAATCTAAAGCTAAAATACATAATTCAATGCCATAACCATCGTTGTTGCTTGCATCAATCACATTTGTTCCCGGAAACACTTTATCCACAAAAGAACCTGAAATTTCCAATAGCAGTTAATGAGTTAATAATTATTTAAAAGATCACTTTATCCTTTAACATGGACGAAACTGCAGAACAGCGATGTTTATTTTTAAACTATGAATCATGGTCTCTTTACTACCATTGACTAAATGGTTTAGGGATCAGTTCTTTGTTAAGTTACGCCTATGCTTCCAAAATCTAATTAACGATAAAACTTGGCCATACAGGCTTCATATTACCTGCTCTGCTGTAATACTGAACGCCAGAAGCTTGCGATTCATCATAAAATTCCAAAATACTGCTTCTGAATGGCTTGTTCCAAGGTAAATCGTGTGCTTGGGTGTATTTGGCACATTCTCCTGAAATAAGTGCATCGTCTATTTTCATTTCCTTCGATAAATCTTTTACTGGTTCGTCAAATGAACTCGACACTATCCCAAACTAGAAGCCTCGAATAGAAGGGAAAAAATCAAAAAACTTTTTCAAACCATTAAAGTGAGTTTTTCGTTTATTCAATCATTTCATGTTGCTAAACAACGGTCTTTTAATTCCTCATTTGGAACAATTGTTTCTCCTTTAGCACCCTGAAAAACTGTGAATGGTTTCATTGCGTTGCCATCTGCTCTTTCGTTCAAACAGACACGGAATCCTACTTTTTATTTCCAGTTTATTTGAGCGTTAAATCTTTCAAACCCATGGTATTGGCGCTTGTATTTCTACCATATCCATTAACACAAAAGTTTGGTCCTAACAAATATGCAACTTGGTGGATAATTTTATTTTATTATCTGTTTTCCTACCTGCATAACATATTCCACAAGTCGCCAGTAAGGTGGGAGTGGTATTTTTGTGGTACCGTTGTTCTACTTCATAATGAAAGGGTTGTTACGAAGCACAACTTTTTCAAGCGCCCCCCATCCCTCCTTACTAGCTATGAAACTGTTTTTTGAGCGCTTGTTGTCTCCACACTTTTTATCGTAAATAGCTTTTGTTATAAACATTATGAATTTTCCCGAAACAAGAAACGTGCTAGCTTGACTTTCGAGTATACAGTTTAACATATCTAATTCACATTCATAAACTCTTTTGCGATCTATATTAAATTTTTCTTGTTTTGAGTACTTTTAGGGTATGTGCTAATTCCTTCTTAGATCGTGCTTTACTGAAACCAGTAGCCTATATTGCAAAAGGAAAATTTTCCTGGTATTTTTATCTCCGAGATCACTGCCACACGATTTCACTATAGAGTCCACAATGTAGATTGTGTTTGTTGTGAAAGCTATTACCTGTTTCCACTATTTGAATCTGAATTGAACAGTTTTCAAAACATCCTTGTATACCTGTATTCATGCTATCTATAACAAACAAGGTTCCGAAAATTTTATCACTTCTCAGCATCTGTTGTTGATTATGTATGGAAGAAAATAGTCATCTAGTCTCATTCGTGTCCAAAGAAAGCAACAGCGTTTGAATGTTTTATAACAATAGTATTAACATTTCGTATGTTTCGAATTACGTCACCATCTAGAACATTCATGAAAAGTTGGGTTAGCTGGGATACAGGAAATGACCTGAGCTCTTGGTGTAAGAGATTTTCAAATCAATCACAGATTACGTGTAGAAGCCTTATTCAAGGCCAGTGAGTATTCAAAAATATCTGGAGCTCTTTTAAAGGAGGAATCTCGTTGAGTATCCAGATGACCAAGAAGAATGTAGTTGTAGTTGAGTTGTAGCATACCCAAAAACACAGACAAAGATTGTAAAGAGTTGGTTGGTCATAAACCGGTGTAAATTTTGAAGACTTCCTTATCATGAAAAGTTACTGAAAAGAGCGGGAGGTTGTTTATTAGATAGACATTTAAAAGAAAGTAGGTTTTTATTAGAGAAAATACAGTACTAAGTTGTGTAAAAATGTAGTGTATAATTTCTGTAGGAAGTACTATATTCAATAGTAATGTAAAATTAGAGTTCAAATGTATCTACAAGTATCAAGCATTCTATTGACAAAGGTGGTTTCTTTTTTTCTTCTTCAAGAACTGTTTTATTCTTTTTGGGATTTTAAATCAACATAAAATTTTATCTGATGTTATTTGATTGAAAGAGCATGATTGTTACTCTTGATAACAAGTTTAAATATCTGTCCTTTCATACTAAGACTTTATTATTCTAATTTTAATTCCAGTTTTCTGATCAATAACGATGGAGTACTGTTCTCTACAGTGTATTATATTACGTTTGAAACGCTCTGTAAAAAGGTCCTTTCTGGAGAATCGAAGGAACAATGCTGCCATTTTTGAGATTTTGGAATGCTACAAGGATATTGTAAATAATACGAAGATATCCCTGAATACAGTCAGGTTACCTTACTTTAATGGAGAAGTGTAGTGATACGAAATATAGGAATAAACAAAGACATCCTCACATTGATTTCTGATTTAATGTGTTCTCCATAACATATTGCCTAATAATAGCTGGTAGATCCTTTCTAATTAATGATATATCAATACTAACTTATACAACAATCCACATCATTAGTCATTACATTCTAGTGAAAGAACTACAAACAAAATGAGCACAACAAAACATTTCCACTCACTATTCCGACTCAACAGATGCAAACCATACATTTAGTGGTATTTTAGTGGTAATATAGCTAAACGACAAAATCGGAGCCCTGAAACAGAGTGAAACATGAGTGAAATTCGGCTGGCTAACCTTAATATGAAGATGATCTAGTTGAAACGTCTGTACGATGTTTTAAAAAATATTGAAATACAATGTGACAAGAATCAGGCAGGAAACAAAATCGGGTAGAGATTGTACATGGTGCACATTAATGATACCCCGTTATAATATTAAAAAATAATAATATTATAATAATATAATTAATATTAATGTTTTAATATTTTAAAATAACTTGCATAGGTTTACGGAAAGATTTTTCCAGAGGGGAAGGGTTGGAAAATCACGTTTACAGAAAAATACTAGGCAGCTAATTTAGACTACCAATGACAGCATGCCTTCAAAACTCAGTTAAAATAATAGATCTTTTGTATCGAAAATAGATAATTTTCTTTGTCTTGATACTACTAACTCCAAAAATGTGGAAAGTTCAACGACAGACATGTACGGTACTACATTCAGTCGGAATCAAATTACAAAGAAAATTTATTTTAGGGGTTTCCTAGGTTTTATTTTAACTAGTGTAATACCAGTATCAACAGGACAGAAGAGCTTAACTTGAACACAACCTAGTAAATATTTCAAAAGATTTACAATTGACGATTCTCGAGGCTCGCAAAGGAAACCCCAATTCCGTTCACAATGTTCTCAATGATGGCATTAGGGTATAATCACTGACTTTTTTCTAAGTGCCACACGAATGCAACTACTGTGACCGATCGTAATCCTTATAGAAGTAAAGGTAATCTTGGAGCACTGAAAGCCCGTTTGGTTGGGAAAGACGTTGCTGGCATCGCACAAAGTAACTTTTAAACAAATTATGATCATATAAAACAGTATACACATTAGTAGCATTAAAACACTAATATATCACAGTGCGGTGTGTAATTTCTAAACAAATCATGCTCTGCGATCAAGAGTTTACTTATGGAGATAATATGAAGCGAACTCCAAATCAAACCCATTTTCATCCAGCTTATCATTCACGAGAAGTTCGAATAAAATACATACCACGTTTTGGCCATTTCCTGAAAACCAGTGTTCCATAGACAAGACCTTTTCCAATGCTGTATATTACACTTTTATTCTGTAATGACACTAGCGCTCAGTGTTAACGGTTAAAATAACCCTTCACTCATCAGAGCCCATAAACGGGGCGATGACTTCTTAATACAAAGTGTTGCAACATTTCTGAATGAAAACTTTCTCCTATGGATCTTTCTTTTCACCTTTCCATCCATCCGGTTTGCGAGTGCCCACAGATTTTCAAAATTAACCTCGTCAAAACACTTTATTATAAAACCATTGTTTAACTAGTGTTACATCTTGTAGTTCAGACATCTACATTTTCCCCCTGTAGAAACTACTCCAGGCTATTGATATTTAAAAAAACGACTTTTTAAAGGCTAAGTTTTGAAAATTAATTGGAAGTCAGTATCGCAGATAAAACAGCTCGAGCGTCGGAATGAGTCTTTGAATCTTCATCGTCCGAAGATTTCAGTAGACCTTTTATTACCCTTCACGAAATGTTCTTAGACAATTTTCTATGTACCAACTTAACAAGACGACTTAATGATCTTTAGAGACTTCAGAGTTAATTTCAGATCTTTGCCATCTACTAGCTCTGTATTAGGAAATATAAGGTGTTCCTTTGGATTTACTTCTAAAAAGTTACACAAACCGTAAAACGTTTCCCGTGTATTTCCAAGTGGTTAATCATTTTGAATAGTGCCCTGTAATACCAAGTTAAGTAAATGAACATAATGCTGAACGTATATTGTTTTTGGTCTGAGTAGCAAGGTCCTTTTTGTCCTTGATATTAGATGACGCATCGAAACATTCTCTGCTACATTCTCTGTGGGTAAATTCATATCACTGACGCAGCGCTTCGCCAGTTCGTATTGTTTCTATCTAATTTTTACTCAAAACGAAAAGTTGGCTATATATTTAACAGGCTCAAAGCTACAAGTTTTAATTAATATAGTATAAGAAAATAAATCACAACAGATTTGAATGGTTACAGGAGGGTTTAAGAATGGAAAATAAACCGTGGAAGAAAAGGAAAAAAGAAACTAAAAGTCAAAATATGTCTAGCCTACAGATTTAAACAAACGAGTTAGGCCGTAAGTGGTTATCATTCTTTTCCTTCTTTTTATTCCCTGCTCAAACCGTACGGTTTTGTTATTCAACATTTTGACACTTCCCTCAAGCTTTTAATTTGAATTTCTTCCTACACTTAAGAAAAGCTACCTTACATTCTTTCTCTTTAGCATTCCACCCAAAATCTTTCCTTTCATCCTAAAAATAACACCAGTAAAAACACGCCCGTTTAAAGTATTTGTTGATTAAACGTAAAAACTGCCTCGATGGTTGCTGATTCAGTGAAGTTAAGAGAAGGTCACCTTTCATACGTGTCCGTATAACATTCAGAATACTAAACGACGTGCACATCAAAACGTACTACAGATGAATTCCTGATCTCTTTTGGTGCAAATGTGTAGAACAGTGAATTCTAATAAACACGTTGTGCTCGAAATCACGTTTGTTCATCCCAGTGTAATATAGTTACTGTTTCATTCGGCATTTTGATCACAGCGACATCCAACAGGTTTTAATTGTAATCGCCAAAGAAAATGAAGTTATTATTTATTTAAAATGCAGGTAATGTAAGAACTGGAGTAATACACGCATTTGGTATGATAATTGCAAATGAACTGAAAATCAAGCTCATCTTCGTCACCAGTGGATCCAAAGGGCGTTCAGTTAAAAAAAGTCTCCTAGCGGCTAGATCCTATATATAAAAAGCTTCAAATCCAGGCCCTATCTATTGTCACTATATATGTTAATTATAAGCTAATCAAACGGAAAATTTATGATTATCTTTGAGATGGTGTGAATAACGTTCTAAGTTCTTTTGATGATATATTTTGGTTAGCTATTCAATCTTAGAGTGAACTATTGCTTGGACGTTCTTGATGCCCATTATGCTTTCATCGATCCACCAGAACTTTTAGCAGCTATTGGAAATCAGTTTTTGAAGCCTCTGAATACTCTGGAGATAGTGCTGTTTCTTTAAACCTCACTGGCGTCATCAGAGAATGCTCAGTATAACGAAGTCTCAAGACCGTGCCATTTGCTCGACACGGATGGTTCATATTTAAGCATAAAAAGCAAATGTTATTAATCAGTAGCGCTCTTTGAGATGTAGTAACATGCGAATACCCGATGCCAGTGGAAGATCAAAATAATCAATTTTGTTTTAGAGGATGAAAAAAGTGGGGGTACCGGTTCAAGACGAAGTTAGTCTACATTTCAGCGATCTACACTTGCCTCTTGTAATGAGAATTTTAACATCTAAGGATATATGAGGCGCACTAAAAACCAATACTGGAGTATGAAGAAGTAAAATTTAATCTTCTTCAAATGAAAAAATCGGGATATCAGACTGAAATCGGTGAGGAAATGTTTAAACATATTAACAAACATATGCGACTGGTAGACCAGCTCTGTGCTGTTGGTTGGGAACTAAGGGAAGAGGATCAGATACGGGAATTGCTTCTCAGTATACCAGAAGCTCTACCGCCATTCAGTGAATGTTCTTGAGTTGACAAAATATATAACATTTTCCACATTATGACAACACTATTAATAAAGGAACAGTAGTGCAAAGGAGAAGGACAGATATCGGTGAATAAAATCTTACTCAGCAACAATACAGAAAGTAGAAAGTCGAAATCAAAATTTTTTCATATAGCCATGTGCAACCCAATCGATCTACAAAATGTTTTCACTGGGAAAAGGGGCCATATTGCAAAGAAATTGGAATGAAAACAATTATGAAGCCGCTAGAAATGTACAAGTATAAAATAATTCGAATATATTTATTGTAGGTACTTGATTTACATACGATGGTAAGTTGTCGATAAGTTACTAATCGATTCGGGGGCTTCACAACACACGTGCTGTCGTCGTACGTTTTATGCCCAATTTAATTAATTCATCCAACCCCAAACCGTCCGACAAAAATAATGATCTCTGCAAATAAGACTACACAGGCTTGTCATATTGTTGAATTTGAAAATCGAAAATGCTTTGTTGTAATAAGTAATCGTACTATAGTAACAGGTAGCATTGTAAAATTGGTGCGATATGAAATCTTTATGAAATGGGCGCCTTCATAGTACTTCCCTCCAACCGTGCCAAGTATGGAACTGTGATATCAGAGAAAATAGCATGTTAATTTTCATGCCGTTTGTAAGATGCATAGAGAAAATAAGGTAGGTGGTCTCGATTTAAAGTCAAATAACAAATCTGTTACTTGTGTGAATTTTGTGATAGGAAGCCAGTAAAGAACCCCGTTTTGAAAGAAAGCCGGGAATAAAGGAAAGGAATTAGACTTTTGCGAAATACCTCGATTGGCAACAGTCGCTTTTACCTAACTTTCACAGATAACTACTCAAGGTTTAATAGTACTTACTTTAAGAAGGAAAATCTGGAGTATTTGAGCACTTCAAACATTTTGTTAATATGGTTAGGAGCAGAGTAGGAAGAAGACAAAGGTGTTGCGGTTGGACAGTAGCAGTTGAAAAATTTTTGTACGTGCATTGGGAGACAATGGAATGTTCCTTATAACCGAGGGCAGAACACAGTTGGTAAAACAGGGTTTGGCTTACCGGGTTTGGCATTATATTTCAAGTTTGGAACAGTGGTAACATTCAGTTGGGCCGTTACGAGGATGAAGTTGTGATTGAAATCACGATAGAAATTAAAAACGGGGTATACCTTTAGTTTGCAAAGAAAGCCTTTATCGTAAGCAGATAAAAAGCAAGCAACAACAGCATTGGTGTTAACTGAGAGTGAATATGTCACTGTGAGACGCTTGTTCATAGCATTGGCTTTGAGTAGAGTGAGCCTAGAAAACCCATTAGCCGAAAACTAACGACTTGGTGGGTGTAATAAGCACATTAGCATCAAAAAGCTTCTCAGTTCTGGGAAGCTATTGATGGCACAGCTTGGTTAACTACTCAACCCATGGAGGGATTCTTGCTGACAGATCCTTAATGCATATCGTGCTTCCAAACTCTCAATAGTACTTTTTATACTATAGTTTGATACCTCAGCCACATCAATCCATACAAAGCTGCGGATCTCACACAGTGACAACCTCGCATTCAACCCGGCCGGAACTGCAAGTAGTCACGGGTCACCACCCAGCTTATGATAGTTCTATTAGCCTTTTGTAATCATTGGTCAGAAATGGAGACAAGTCAAAGGGGGCATTGGACTTGGTCCCCTTGTATTTTCACTCCATTATCACCCTGCAAAAAATTCTCGTATTTAGCAAACAGTTCATTAGATATAGCAATTAAATCTCCGACTGGTTTCGTTCGATATGACTTTCTATCTAAGCTCCATCTTTTAGCCTGTTCTAAAACTTTAATATTAAATTTAGTCTGATTAAATGTACGCTTTTCTGATAAACTTTTTAGCAAAGACTCTACAAACAGTTTCCACTTTGGTAGATAATATGTAGATACGAGCCCAGACCAATCCTTGTTAGCATAATCCATGATATTACCATTTGGCCCCCAAAGTGTAATTTGGTTCTTGGCATTAAATTCAAAGAGCAATTCTTCTTTTGCATTATCTGCGTTAGATTTAGCATTTTCCAGCCACGTTCCGAGGAGAAAATCAGCGTGCGTTGCCAATAGCATGTTTAAGTCTTTGGCAATTTCCACGAGAGTGTGACCGAAATGTTTTACTTTTCTAGCTGAACGAAATTTGTATCCAGTCTGAAGGCGTTCATAGATTAGATAGGAGATGTCCTGTAAGGCTTGCCGACCGATATCAACAAGGTCATATCTACGATTGGATGATGGAAAAAGAACAAAATAAATCATAATAAATCATTACAAAAATAAAAGATTTCACATAACTTACCCATCAGAGAACTTTGTCTGTATCCCCACCCAACCC
Organism: Morbakka virulenta; assembly: GCA_003991215.1. Lineage (NCBI taxonomy): Eukaryota > Metazoa > Cnidaria > Cubozoa > Carybdeida > Carukiidae > Morbakka > Morbakka virulenta. The sequence goes on from RDPX01000026.1 coordinate 1,141,092, forward strand.
GCCCTTCTGTCTCTGTCTGTCTGTCTGCCTGTCTATCTCTCCCTCTCCCTCTGTGTCTCTGTGTGTCTGTCTGTCTCTCTCTCTCTCTCGTTTTTTCGATAGCCCTCTCCTGGTAGCCAAAATTCATAGCGACTCCAGTTTCTGGTGGATTGGTTTGGAAAGGCACTGCTATTTCATTTTCAACAAGCTGTTTAGTGGATCTTAAAGCATCAAGTCCCATTTAGAGTCAACTTAGAAATAAAAATTATTGACTAACTCAAAATCAGTAAAAAAGCAATTCGCTTCTGTGCTGATAACATAAGTATGTCTGAAATGGCGAGAAAGGACGAAAGCAAGGGCTCATTGGATGTCGAAAAGTATTAACACGCAGGACCACCATAATAACACCATCATTCAATGGTGACAAGAAAGATCATATTATCATGAATTTGCTTGCAAAACATTCAAATAGGAATTCAAAAATAAAAAACTAGAAAGTAGTATTTTAATAAAAACAACATCTAAATGAAAATAACAGGTGTTTTTCGTATTATCTGATACTTAAAGAAGTATTAAGGGGAATCGCATTATTGCCTATGTGTATCTCTCTGTATAACACTGAAATTTCCACTAATAATATTTTCTTTAAGTCTTCTTATAAAATTTATTTGTATATATTCTGCCCAGTTTAATCTGACAAACCAAATACACACATTTTCAAACTGTGGATAGCAATCAATTGTCAGAAAATCCAATTCCGTGAAATTCACAGACCGTGGTAAAATATAACTGCGTGCCCTACCATCCAGCTGACTAAGTTTTGATTTAAGGCACAGAAGAAATGAAATATTTTGTCGTCAAGTTTTCTTGTTTTTAATGACTATATCTACAATTAACCATTGGGAACAGTAACATGATTGGTTATACAGATAATCACATATTGAAAAAGTTCTCCTGTATAAATATTCGTAAATAAGTAATAATAAAAATAATACGAATTAATTTTTTAAACATTTTAATCGATTTCCTTTCACCCCCAATATTATCCCAATTTTCCAAGTCTTATGTGAGTGTAATTTTTTACGTTTGTACCTAATGCACTGTAAAAGAACAAGATTTACTATTATTTCTTCCTTAATTAAAGTTGATTATAAATGTATTGAACAACTAGTAATAAAAGCTACCCATGGTAATCTCCTAAGAAAAAAATTGCTTTGTCTTACCTGTACAATTCATTGTCTCTGATTTGACAGCCAACGTTCAGTAAATGACTCCAAATACTTCGAAGGTCAGAATACTTGTACCACATAACATGACGACGGGTCAAAGATGGTTTCTTGAGAAGAAAACCCGTGTTCCTGTGGATGTCTCTTTGTGTGCAGTTATACAGTGTTCTGGTCAATGTTACCCAAGCATTAATTGAATGTTCCTCATTAGTTCCGTATCGACGGCGTACAAAGTTTTTTGTCCAACTGGCAATATCAAATGTGGTTTGTCGCCAAGCCATGTCACTAGTCAAATCAAACATCATGTAATTTCGACCAATGCCTTCCGGTGTCATTCCGATGCCAACCATTGTAGATCCATTGGTGTATCGTGCATTTAATGGGCCTAAATAAAAATAACACTATGACATATTAACAAAAACCGAAGAATCAAAAGTTCTACGTGAGAACATTACTACTTCGGACTAGTAAAATTCATTATATACGCTAAGCATCGATGTTTGAATCAATTAATATGTTACTTGGTCAGGAGGACGTAAGACTTTTAGAAATTTTACTATTCTTTCTTCCAGGCTTACATTTTATGCTTTCCTCCGTCTTTGAATTTAACGAAGTAAGTTCCTAAAGCACTCTCCACGGCGAAATACAATGTTGGGAAATAATATCTGAGGCCATTTTGAAAAAACATATCGAAAACAAGTGTAGTAAATCATTCTTTCGAGATGGATTTTAACCAGCATTAAATGGTTGCCGTGATCACCTTCTCTACTACCTGAGCTATCAGAATTAAATTTTTAGTTAGACAACTTTATAACTCAATCTTTCATCTGATTTTACTACACTTTTTCTATACTTTTATCGTTAAACATTTAATTTAAGCCCAAGTATGGGCAACTGAACTTTCAACTAAATGAACTTCAAACTTCGTTCATACCTCTTGCAACGAGGAGGGCAAGAGTAAATGTCAGAATGAAATACTTCTTTTGTGTGCCAAAAGGTAGACTAACTTCATATCACCATATCCTCCCATGTAAGTAGCTGTGGCAAGATGGTTGTACCTATTTCGGAAGAAAAAAAGCTCAAAATTTAAGGGATTGTTCTTGGTATTGTGCAATATTTTAAAAATTAAAAGCCGTTGATGACTCATTTTCAGGGCCAAGAAAGCTTCTTCTTTATCATAGTCTTCGGTACTCTTCCAGCCTGGAAGTTGGGTCGTCCGCTCGACATTTTTTTTCCCACTCTGCCCTATTGTCCGTATAATCTTCCTTTGCTCAAACTGCCTTCATATTGCTCTACGTTCTGTCCCTCCACCTCAATTTATGGCGCCCTGTACTTCTTTTCCCAACTACTGGCTGATGCTAAACGCGGTTCACGATATGTTCATTCTCTCTCCTCATGATGTGACCAAACTAGCGGAGCCTTGCCTCTCTTGCCTTTCTGCCTTCTTCTATCGCTTTTGTCTGCTTTCCCAAATCCGAGTTCATCCTGTGTTTGAGATGTGATACCCCAGTTATCCACCTTATCATTCTTATCTCTGTGGCCACCAGCTTTCTTTCTTGGTCTATATTCAATAGCTAGGTCTCCGCACCATAAACCAAAACCGATCTGATGGCCACCCCATTTAGGTGGCTCTTGATATGGAAGCTTATTACGGGTTTTCAAATGAACAGTGACTTGACTTGTTCTTTGAAAAGCTATCTTTTAGATGAAATTTTGGTGCTAGGATTCTCTTCAGTCAAATAACCTTGATAAACACTCTGAGCGGCTTCAGAAACTAGTGACATTTTCGCGCACCTTCTAGCGTCCGATCAATTTTCATCAATGTATGCTTATGATACCTGATTTTTACGCAGTTTTCCTAATCCTAATAAGTTTATTCAGTATACTATAAAGTGATGTACTTGCTTTAACAGCAGTGATTTCTTTCATTTAAAGGCCGAGTTTAATATCTATTTCAATTCAGCCATTTCTTTCAACAATTATTATTATTATTATTATTATTATTATTATTAT
>RDPX01000026.1:1160936-1195714 GCA_003991215.1 Morbakka virulenta
ACAGGCTCAGTTCTAATGAACTCAGAAGGAGATTGAATCTGGACAGTATTGGCAGCTGTATGCAAAATGGGAGGATTCGTTGGTTTGGTCATGTGGAGAGAATGAACAAGAATGCTTGGGCAAGTAGATGCAGAACAATCAAGGTGACAGGAACTACTGGCAGAGGAAGACCGAAGAAAACATGGGAGGAAGTGATAAGGATGGATCTCAAACAAAAAGATGTCAGCAGAGACCTGGTGAAGGATAGGATAACTTGGAAGTCAATTTCAAGAAAGCGTCCAACACATGCTAGCATGTAAAACGGACGTTAAACCGAATATGATGATGATGATGATGATGATGACAGGGGATGTTACAGGACATTAGTCTATCAAGTATGGCTTTGGTGTCCTGTGATGTGGAAAGATCATTGACCATGAATGGGAGCATTCTAATTGACAATTGCCAAAGATTGACTGGAAAAAGGCTGAAGATGTTTACATTTTGGTACTGTAATACAAATATGTGATTATGTTATTTCAGAATCAAGGTGCTGTGACGTTATTATTATTATAAACTGTACCCACTGTTAGCAGTTGAAGTTAGACTACTTTAGATTTTGCATTTGTTAACCTTAATAGTTATTATAATTTTTTTTTTACATTTTACCACTTATTTTTGTTTTTTTTCAGCACATATTTAAGTACTGTTTTTCTGATTTTTCATCACTTGAAATCTGTTCCCTGATTATCATAACAGAACTTAAATATTTACAGTGGATACCAAAAAATTGTAAAACAATGTAATAGTTTAAAATTAAATAGTTTTTTGGTTTTTTGAACAACTTACTGTAATACTTCCTCTACTTTTCTGCTTCTTGTTTTGTTACATTTGACTTGCTTATCTTCATTTCACCACCTTTGATTATATTATCCTCAAACTTTCATCTTAAAATCTACAAAAAACCCTTTAAACAATATATTCTCCTATATTAGAGGGAAACTTGTCATCAAGATTTTAATGGCCAGAAATCAACAATACATTTCAAGACACCAGCAAACAGAACACATGCATTAAACTAGAGTTCACATGTACTAAAAGGATTTGGCACATGCCCCAATACTTTAGCTAATTTTGTATAGAAGAACTGTTTAAATATAAATCCCAATGTAAGGAAGTGCTCTGCTTAATGTTTTTTCAAAAATTCAATTCACTACCCATTTATATGAGCTATTGCAACTTTTGATCAAAACTTTTACCTTGAATTGGATTACATGATTTGGAATGTTCTTTTAATGCTTTGAAATAATATTAATTTCAGGAAAAATAAACAGTTTTATAGGCAGCAAACAAGATGATAAAGCTTACAGACAACATGAACCATTAGGAAAAAGCTGAAAACTAAACTTTTTAGCTGTAATTAAACATGAAAAGGTGACTATATATGTATATATAATTGACTACCAAGATGGGATCAAAACTAAACTTATTACAACATGCTCCATATTCAAAATATGCAGAACTAACCATGCAAGAAATCCAGGTCCACCAAAATAAGCATTTATTTCTTCTGATGTTAATCCAAGATAAAGATATAGTTTCTTCCATATTGCTTCTTGTCCAGTAAAAGCAAGTCCAAGATTTATTCCATTAAGTGCCATCCAATCTATCTCTCTTTCCCAACGTTTCCAGTTCCACCAGACAAATGAATAACTTGATGTGCAAACATTTTGATAGTATCTAAATCTTGGAAAGGCATTTAATACCCAACAATTAACATGAAGATCAAGTACCATTTAAAATAACTTCCTTAAATCATCTATGCTCATCAAAGGATAAAGAAAACATAATCACATGTTTTAACATAGCATGTACCAGTATTACTCATACTTCTTTTTCCTCATCCAAGAACAAGTTCCAAAAGTACTTCTGTACTTCAAAAATTAGTGACATTTGCAACATGTCCTTGAGCCTCTAATAAATTGTTAGGTAATAAAAACCATTGCAACTATAAATATTATAATCCATTACCCATTTTCCTTTCTAATATTATTTTCTTGGACTCAAGGGTTAGTGTCCTTAAATACCTTAAACATCAAATATTTCACATGAAATTCTTGATGAGTGTTGCTTGCCTTGGATAGTGTTGCTTTCAGCAATTCTTTGATGGCAGCATTAAACCAAACTATAAGTTGCAGAAAAAGTGAATCACTCATCATTCAAGGGGATTTTATTGGAATTACTTCATATTAAAACTAATATTTAAAGCTCTCTTGAAAGGTCTTGCTACTTCTCACATTTTTCTATCATTTTTCCAATCAATCTGGTATCAATAACTTTCTTTATTATTTTATTTTATTAGATACAATCCTTTTTACTAAGTTCTAAAGGGAGAGTGTTGTTCTAAAGATTTGTGCCATACTATTTAAAACTACCTTCTGAATTTCCAGCAGCTGTATGTTTCCTGGTATCTGTTTGATATACCTGTCTGTCCCTTTCTTCACCATACCTAGAGCACCCACAATAACTCGGATTGTCTTTGCTCTCATGTTCCACATTCAACCAACTTCGATCTCTAAGTCTTTGTATTTGGTGAGTTTTTCAAACTCTTTAGCTGAAATGCTACTATTGCATGGGGTACTCATATCAATTAGCTGGCATTGCTTACTCAACTTTTCCTTTATGACAATGCTGGTTCCGGCTTGAATTGTTCGGTCTGTCCTCATTGAGAAAGCCCAAAGAATGGTCAGCTTTGACAAATCGATTACTTAGAGTGGTCTGTGTTCATACCACATGTCAACAACTTCTATATCATAGAATTTACAAACTTTCCAATGAATATATTGCCAAAATATATAGACAAAATTTGGCAACCAGATATAAGGTGATCAATTATCTCAATATTTTTTTGAAAGGTTAATTGATAAAGTCATCAGGGGTCATGTCCATATAGATGAATGCCAGTTTGGTTTTGTTCCTGGAAGGGGTACTACGGGTGCCATTTTTGTTATTAGGCAATTGCAAGAAAAGTATATGGCAGCTGGTATAAACATCTATATGGCTTTTGTAGATCTTGAAAAAGCCTTTGACCATATTCCGTACAAGGTCATATGGTGGGCAATGCACAAGCTCAGCATTGAAGAATGGCTTGTCCAGCTAGTACAGGGGATGTACAACAATGCAAGAAGCTGGGTCTGCATTGGAAATGGTTACAGCTCTGAATTTGAAGTGAAAGCTGGGGTGCATCAGGGCTCGGTGCTGAGTCCCCTTTTGTTCATAGCGGTATTAGAGGCACTATCAAAAGAGTTCCGTTTGGGTGTTCCATGGGAGAACCTGTATGCAGATGACTAATTTTTTGGAAAGATGAAATGAAAAGGAAAAGACTCAAAGTAAATGCTGACAAGACCAAGATCATGATTTGCGGCCCTAGTTTGGACATATTGAAGAGGTCAGGCAAATATCCTTGTGCGGTGTGCTTTTCTGGTGTTGGTAACAACAGCATTTTGTGCTATGGGTGCAAATACTGGGTGCACAAAAGGTGAAGTGGCCTGAAAAAGATAAATGTGGACCCCAAATTCTTATGTAAAAGATGTAGATGCGAGACACAACCTGTGGATGACAGAACCCAGCAATCAGTTTCTGTTGGCTCTGATGTGCTTGAGGTAGTGTCTACTTTCTGCTACCTCGGTGATACACTCTCTGCAGCAGGTGGCTGTTCACTTGCCTCAATCACTCAGTATAAAGTCTACTTGGAACAGGTTCAAAGAGCTTCTCCCAATCCTGTCAGCAAGACATCTGACACTGAGGACATGCAGAAAAGTATACAATACTTGTATATGTAGTGTCATGTTGTATAGCAGCGAAACATGGCCCATGACCAAGAGTGACTTATTGCACATCCAGTGTAATGATAGGGCAATAATTAGGTGAATATGTAGTATCAGACATGACCAGGTGCAGACAACCTCTTCAAGCCAATTTCTGTCCAAGCTAGGATTAGCCAACATAATGCACACTATGAGGGAAAGGCATCTATGCTGGTATGACCATGTCCAGTGATCTAGTGGCACAATCAAGCAGGTAGTAGACTTACCTGTGGATAGACAACAGCGACCTGGGAGACCAAGAAAGACATGGCACGGTGTTCTGAAAGATGATATCTCTGGCTGGGGCCTTGGTTCAAGTGACCCCATGAATAGAGCCACCTGGAAATCTAGTGTGAGATATGCCATGTGTGCAGCTATCCAGGCATCTGGAGGGAAGCCCATTATCATGGAGGATGCTTCCAGACCTGCACAATAATAAAAAAGAACCGATTGTATGTATGTATATATTTTTCCCACATATTCTGCAGTTCGGATCTGCCCCATTCTGTAACACATTTGCCTCACAGTTTCTTGTATGCAGACTTTGGTCTTGAGCTGCCATGATAAATCCCTCTGTTTCTCTTTGAGACCTGTACTACTTAGCTACCTATGGGTATCAGATAAATTTACATCAGGTTTTAGGCTACATTGTACATACTTTCCATAAAGCGGTTTATTTGCCCAAGCCTTGCTGATTGCTTTTTTCCATTCATTTTAGCTAAAGCTTTTAACTTACACACATTCTCTGTTACTTTTTCTCCTTCTTTCACCCCCCCCCCCCCATCTTTAATTGACAAGTCTATTTCCAATTCCCTCACAAACTTTCTTCCTTCCTTAGTAATAGAGTGCATGTTTTTCCTTTCTTGATGCCTATATACTAGCTTAAGCATCAAGTCCTATGTAAAGTCAAATAATTCCTTGATTACATTTTTCAATTCCTAAATTCCACTGCCACAACATACAATCACCACTGATACAACTTTCACCTTGAACCTTTGCCTTCTCTCTCACAGTTCAAAACACAATTGTTAATGTCATGATATTTTATTCTAAGACTTTGGTATTTTGTTTGGTATTGTTTGGTTGTGTTAATGGACTTTAACGGTATTGTGTTAATAGACTCTAATATTTCTTTTGTTTTCTTTAGGCTAGTATATTAACAACTTCGTAAAGCCTTATTTACGTTATACATCAAAAGGTCATTTCGTCACAATTTACGAAGTTGATATACCTCGTTAATATACATCGTTTAAATGGAGAAAGTACTGAAACCTGTTCGTCTTGATCTGGATCCAAGTGCACCAGATGTATCGAAACAGTGGAAAAATTGGAAACGGACTTTTGAGAATTTCTTAGAGGAGTGCTCCGAAAATGTTCGTGAAGGAGGTCGTCAACCGAACAAACTTCGCATCTTAACTAACTATGTGTCTCATTCAGTGCTTGAACACATTGATGAACTTGATGATTATGATGCATGTATTGCTAAATTAGAGGCACTGTATTGTAAAGCACCGAATGAGATATTTGCTCGACATCGACTTGCTACCCGCTGTCAAGAACCAGGGGAATCGATTGACCAGTTCCTTGTAGCTCTTAAGAAACTTTCAAAGGATTGCAATTATACAGCAGTTACTGCCAACGTTTATTGTGATGAAATGGTGCGAGACAGTTTTATAAGTGGTTTATCATCGTCATATATAAGACAGAGACTTCTTGAGCATGATACTCTTACTCAAGAAGAAGCATATAAACACGCTGTAGCTCTTGAGAGTGCACAGAAAAACTCTAATGCTTATAACCCTATTCCACAGGTAGCAGCCGTACACATACCACCAGTTTCAGGTGATACCGATGAAGAGAAAAACAACGAATATTCACCAAAGGGTATTGACTCAACAGTTGCTGCAGCAGCCAACAGTAATAACAATGTGAAGAAAAAGTGTTGGAATTGTGGTGGTCCGTTTCATAACCGGCAGTCTTGTCCAGCTAGAGAAGCTGAATGTCATAATTGTGGTATCGTAGGGCACTTTTCGAAAGTATGTCGAAAAAAGAAAGGTGCAAAGAAGTACACTGCAGCCATGTATAAGCCAAGCCTACTAGCTATTCCTGTAAATTTGAAAAACTCTGCAACCAGCTGTACTATTAATGGGCAGTCATTTTCTGTGTTAATTGATTCATGTAGTTCGGACAGTTATATTAGTGGTGAAGCAGCAGCAAAACTTAAAATTCCGATACAACCCTGCAATCAAGAAGTCGACCTAGCTTCAACCGACAAGACAGTTAACGTTACTGGAATGTGTACAGTTGACATTATGTTACATGATAATCAGTACAGTTCTATTCAGCTTGGTGTTATGGAAAAACTATGTTCAGATATTATTTTAGGACAGGATGTTCAATCGAAGCATGAATCTGTTGTTATTGATTACGGGGGGCGATTACCAGCTCTCAAAGTAGGTGGAAGACGATACCGATCGAAACAAAAATGTGAGAACGTTAAGAACAGAAGAGCATTCTGCAACCTTACTGCCGCCTCCGTACCACCTGTGAAGTTGTTCGAAAATTTACGTCAAGACTGTCGTCCAATAGCGGTTAAATCACGTAGATACTGTAAGGCTGACCGTAAGTTTATTAATGGTGAGATCAAACAGATGCTTAAAGATGGAGTTATTCAAGAATCCACTTCTCCCTGGCGGGCTCAAATCGTTGTAGCCAAGGATACTAAAGGACATCATAGAAAGCGTCTTTGCGTGGATTTTTCCCAAACCGTAAATATCTACACAGAGTTGGATGCGTATCCCCTACCAAGGATAGATGACATGGTGAACCAACTAGCAGAGTATTCTGTCTTCTCTACATTTGATCTCAAAAGTGCATACCATCAAGTTGAGATTAGTCCTGAGGATAGAATTTATACCGCTTTTGAGGCTAATGGGAGACTGTATGAGTTTACTAGGATCCCTGAAGGAGTTACTAATGGTGTTCCAAAATTCCAGCGAGCTGTAGATAAGGTTGTTGAGGTTGAAGACCTTAAGGGAACATTTCCGTATATGGACAATGTTACTGTGTGTGGCATTAATCAGCAGGATCACGATGAAAATGTAGCTAAATTTAAAGAAGCTGCTATGAAATATAACCTGACGTTGAATGAAAGTAAAACTGTTTTATCTGTGTCAGAAATCAACATCCTAGGACACAGAGTTAGTCATACTCTTATTAAACCAGATCCAGATCGTCTGCAAGCTCTCGTAGATTTACCACCTCCACAAAATCCAAAAAGTTTACAGCGAACAACCGGACTTTTTGCTTATTATAGTAAATGGATCTACAAGTTTTCGGATAAAATTAAGCCATTGTCTGACTGCAAAGTATTTCCAGTAGAAGGAGATGCTCTGATTGCTTTTAACAACCTGAAAAGAGAATTGGGAGATGTAGCTCTTCGAAACATAGATGAAGACAAACCATTTGTAGTAGAGTGTGATGCATCAGAAGTAGCAGTTTCTGCCACATTGAATCAAGAAGGAAGACCTGTCGCCTTCATGTCAAGAAAACTAGATTTACATGAGCTTCATTATCCACCAGTAGAAAAAGAGGCAACAGCAATCATTGAATCGGTCCGAAAATGGGAGTATTTATTACGTTCTAAACCTTTTACACTTATAACTGACCAACGTTCAGTAGCATTTATGATGGATAACCGCAAGAGAACAAAGATAAAGAACAATAAAATTCTTAACTGGCGTCTTGAGCTAGCTTCACTATCTTACACAATACAGTACCGACCTGGTCCAGAGAATGTTGCAGCTGATACTTTCACCCGTGCTGCTTGTGCGGCCTTATCCAATAATTATAGTCTAGAGGATGTACATGCAGGTCTATGTCACCCAGGTGTTACAAGACTTCTGCACTATGTTCGTTCAAAGAATTTGCCATTTTCGACAGAGGAGGTAAGAAAAGTTTGTCAATCTTGCCATGTATGTGCAGAAATAAAGCCACAATTTCATAAGCGTGTAGGAGTACTTGTCAAAGCTACACAGCCGATGGAGAGATTAAGTATTGACTTTAAAGGACCTCTTAAAAGTTCAACTGGAAACAAATATATCCTTATTGCAGTTGACGAATTTTCACGCTTCCCATTTGCTTTTCCATGTCCAAATATGGAGACTTCAACAGTAGTGAAGTGTCTAGATTCGTTGTTTTCTTTATGCGGCACTGCTGGTTTTGTGCACTCTGATAGAGGTCCGTCACTGATGTCAGAGGAATTACGTGCATATCTTCTCAGTCGTGGTATTGCTAGTAGCCATTCAACAGCATATAATCCACGTGGGAATGGGCAGGTCGAACGTTATGTACAAACTGTCTGGAAATCTGTATTACTATCGTTAAAAACACATGATTTGCCCACTTCTAGATGGGAGCTAGTTATTCCGGAAGCTTTGCATTCAATACGATCATTGATCAACACAACAACCAATGAAACACCACATGATCGATTCTTTAGGTTCACAAGGCGATCTGTTTGTGGAACATCAAATCCATCGTGGCTCCAACCAGGACGTCCAGTATATGTTCGAAAGTTTGTGCGTCACAGTAAAACCGACCCACTTGTAGAGAAGGTTGAGCTTATTCATACTAACCCATCTTATGCATTTATCAAATACCCTGATGGTAGAGAATCGAGTGTATCGCTTCGTGATTTAGCACCATGCCCAGCAGATCATCAGCCAGAATCGATCAACACTACTGATAATCATGTTACACAAACTTATGATGAACCTTCAGACACACTTCCAGATAACTCAATAGTCCCATCAGATCAAACTACACCAGTGACGTCAGGAGAACCTACTCAAATAGACAATTTAGAAACAGTTATACCATCACCGATTGATTTACGTCGTTCATCTAGAGTGTCAAGACAGCCTACGTGGATGGGAGATTATGAATGTTGAAATTGGATGAACACTTATATGTATAAACTTTAGTGGGGGAGAATGTCATGATATTTTATTCTAAGACTTTGGTATTTTGTTTGGTATTGTTGGGTTGTGTTAATGGACTTTAACGGTATTGTGTTAATAGACTCTAATATTTCTTTTGTTTTCTTCAGGCTAGTATATTAACAACTTCGTAAAGCCTTATTTACGTTATACATCAAAAGGTCATTTCGTCACAGTTAATATTTCACAATCTTTTTTCATTCCTTTTTTGCCTGTTTGTTTTGTTCTCCAGGGCATGCCATATCACTCACTCACTCACTCTCCAGTTGGCATGTATCCATGGCTTACACAGGTATGCATTGTGATGGCTGCTTGCAGGTCTGTTGGCCATTTGATTTAGAGACCAGCTTCGTTAAAGTCCCAGGGCTTTAGATCTTGATTTATTGTGGCCTCCCACTTTTTCCAGAGCCTACCCCAGCTTTACATACCCTCCACTTTCCATTCCAGCAATTCCTTTGTCCATGACTCCTCTTGACGTGTCCAAACCAATGCAAGCATTTGTCACAGAGTCATATGAAGGGGTGGAATGTGGAGCCTAGAGTAGAGTGTTGCAATGCCAGCTCCTTCTGTTGCCTTATTGTTGCAGATCCATCTGAGCATCGCTTATTCATTCCTGATCAGTCACTGTGTATGTTCAGCCCTCAGTGACCAGCCCTCACTTGTGCATACCACTGTACTCTGAATATACCTTTGGTACACAACTCCACAGTTCTCCAACAAGATACCTTTGTTGGTTAATAAGGGCAATAATTCACAGAACTTTTTCCATGCTTCTCTGCAATCTCTATATAGTACAGCTTTCACATGTTCCTCCCAGGCAAATGCTATCCCCCAGATAGGTTTATGACTCAACCACTTCAAGTTTATCATCATCAATTTTCACTTCTACACAGGGTCTACCATCGATGGGTCGTGCCAGGCTAAGGCAACAAGAGCAATGAACATTACAGTCCTTGACTAACCGTCCTTGAATATTGCTGCATTTTTTGTGGACCCACAGACTACAACCACCACATATCGAGTTGACCCTCACATTCTTCCTACAGACACCACAGGGGTTTTTACCAGAATACTAGAGGGAGTTCAGTTCCTTGCCATTAAACATGACCTTTGTCATACCAATGTTAACATGCATACCCTTCTCTTCCAATTTCCTTTTCCACAATTTCAGTTTTGCGATGAGTTCCTCAACTGTTTCAGCAATGATGACTTGGTCATCAGCATACAGGAGTTCCCAGGAGCAACCAGTCTGGTATTCTCTTGACAAGGCTTCAAGCACGATAATGAATAACAATGGACTCAGTACTGAGCCTTGATGAACACCTACCTTTATTTCAAACTCATCACTGAATGAGTCACCAACTTTTTCATGCCTTTTTTCACCACTGTACATGGCTTAGGCAACAGTGATGATCCATTCTGGTATTCCAACCACACGCATTGCCCACCAAACTACTTTGCATGGGGCTTGATCAAAAGTCTTCTCCAAATCAACATAAGCAAAGTACAGGTTTTTATTTTTGGCAAGGTATTTTTCCTGCAGCTGTCTGATGATGAAAATGGCATCAGTGGTGCCTCACCCAGGAACAAAACCAAATTGCATCTCATCAATTGCAATGATGTCACAAATAAGTTTTTCAATAACTTGCTCAACAACCTCGAGTACATGTTCTGTGAGCTTTAAGCCATAATATTTTCCCCATTACACAGAGTCACCTTTGCCTTTAAAGAGACTAATGATGAAACTATAATCCCAACCAGATGGAATCTTTCTCTCAGATATGATAGCATTTGACAGATCAGAGATCAGTCTACTACAATGGCCTGGTGCAGCTTTCAGCATCTCAGAAATGATGCTTGATGGGCCTGATGACTTATTTGCCCTCAAACAGCTGATTGAGTCCATGACTATCTCAGGTGTTATTTCAATTTTTGGATTAGCAACTGGCTCCACTGTTGGAAGACTTGCCTCCCACCAAGGAAACTCAATGTTGAGTACTCTTTTAAAGTGCTGATTCCAGGCTCTCTTTGTGCTTTCCTCACTGAATGACATGTTTCCCTTGTCATCATGCACACACTTATCTCTGATGACATCAACATATTCCTTACGCATTTGCTTTGCAATACAAAATAATTTCTGATCATTCCCTTCAATGTTTCTGAACTGAGCCTCTTCTGCCCTCTTTTTAGCTATAAAAACACTGTGTTTTGCAGCTCTCTTTGTGATCAGATACTCCTCTTTACACCCACCTTGTTTCCATGCCTTCCACAAATGCCTCTTCTCAGAGAAAACCAGCTCAACCTCTTCACTCCACCATGTCTCATTCCTCCACCTTTCTTAGATTTTCTGCACACATTGTTCATTGTCTTAAGAAGATTATGCTTTAGCTTTTCCCATATCCTTTCAACCAAGCTGCCTGCCAGCATGTCACCAGCTAGATTTGTTGCTTGGGCCTCTGAGAATACTTTCTTAAACTCAGATTGTTTTAGCTTCTAACAATGCAGTCTTTGAGTGAACAATTGTTTCTTATCAGCAGTGGATGCTTTGAGCAACAAATCACACACTACAAGTTTATGTTGGGTGTCACACTCTTTAGTTGGGATGACTTTAGCATCAATAAATTATTCATGCATCTTCATTTGAAGAGGATATAGTCAACCTAACTGGATGCACCTCCAGAAACATATGTTATAAGGTAACTGTATGGTTTTATAAAGTGAGAATTTCCAACAACAAGATCATTAGCAGCAGCAAACTCAAGAATTCTCTCACCTTCTGCAATGCACTCTGTAAAACCACAACCACCATGAATCCCCTCAAAGCCATCTGCACATTTACCAATGTGACCATTGTAGTCACCACATACAAGAAACAACTCTGATCATGCAAGAGTTGTGGAGACGTTTTGTAATTGATCAAAGAAGCTATCTTTCAGTGAATTATTGAGCTCCTTTGGTGTGCATACACTGAAAGAACAGACACCGTCATTTCAATAATTATGAGTTTGACTACAATTAGATGATCAGAGGCATGTTTTACATCATATTCATTTTTTATCCACTTTTCCTGCAAGCAGAACACCAACTCCACCTGTTTCCTTGTCATTTCTGACCCAGAAAAGTTTGTACCTGGAGTCTTTGCCTGTTAACATTCTGGCTGATGCACTTCTCCACCTGACGTCTTGTATACAGCATATATAAACATTTCATCTTGGCAATGTTTTGACTACCTCACTCAATCTACCATGCAACATTCCAATATTCAATGTGACAATGCTAAACTTTTGATGTACGTTTTTGCATTGATTCTGCCTAAGAGACAATCTGGCTGGCCTACCTCCAGCCCTACCATTGATGACACCTTCACTACAACTTTTTTGACCCTGACTTGATTTGCAATAATATTACAAACAATCATCTTGAAGAATATTCAAAGCAGGTTTTCACAGCTGGATGCCTTTCCTAATGCCAATGCTTTTATTAATGCTTGACACTAAGTAGGTACCAATCAAGGTAAATGATCCCCACTCAATCAGGTCAGTTGACTTTTATGGCAGCCAACACTTGCCAAGCCTGCCCTTTACAATGGACTTATGTGTGTTTTTTGAGGAGACAATCCTGAGCAGGGATTTGCAACCCACACTTCCTTTCCCCAGATTGTGAGTGGGCCTGCGACTGCTTATTTAATTTGTACCTAACCTCTATATCTGAAGTCCATTCCCCTACCCACCATCTGGCACCTGGTAGATGGGAGGATAGTTGCTTCACACCATATCCACAAAGTATATTTCTTTTTTTATCTTGTCCTCCAAAGTCCTGTCTGGTCTTTTTGCTGTACAATGTATCCCATTTGATGTTCCAAATACCAAAAGGTCTTTTGGCCATTATTCTGGAACACATGTCCTTTCTTGATTTATTCTTGTACCACACCATCTTTCTTTCCCCATTTGACTGCAAATATCTTTAGTGTATTATCATGCCTCCTCATACTCTCTGATCCTGCTAGCTTTTTGCATCCTGAAAACAAGTGTTGAACCCTCTCCATTATTTCATCATGTAACCTGCAACTGTCTTCTACTACAATTCCTTTAACTTTCTTGCAGGCTCTAGTTTCCACCATCTGCTCAATCATGTTGAATATAGCTGCTGCTTCTTAGCATCTGTGTTGCAGTTCAACCATGTATAGTCCTCTTTTATATACCACAATATTATTTCACTTTACTTCCCTCCCCCCCCCCCCATTTCTCTAAATGCATTTCTTTTGTTCCCTCCTTGACTCCTTCTTTTCTACTCTCCATATTAATTTTCCAGTTGCTCTTCACCACATTCAACAAATCCTTTACCACATTTCATCAATGAAGAGCAAATAGTTAAGTTTTGTAACTTTGTCTCCCAATTCATACTTCATTTTCACTTTCCTTAAAATCAGTCATTGGTACTAGGCATAAAATAAAGAGAAGTGGCGACGGACTAAAGTAGTGGAAAATACCTCTTGTGATGGTGACATTACCAAGTGATGTACCATAAGAGGTCACCTCAAATTTCCAGCTTTTCATGCTACATACTAGTAGTGTTTTGGTATTGTCAACAACTCTGAATAAATCTAAACACTTCTCAATCTAGCTATGGGGGATCAGACCATATGCTTTACAATAATCAATCCATGTCATTTGATAAATTTGTCCTTCTTTTTTTACACTCATTTAATATGGCTCTGTCTACCTAAGTTGGTCCATCAACACTTATGTTTACACCCTTTCCGCTCATCAGGTAATATATTTTCTTCCTCCGAGAAGTTGTAAAAATGCTCTGGTCTAATCCCTGTTAGCAGTTTCCACATAATGAGAAAGATATTGGCCAGTAGTTATCTATAGCATTTCCTTTAGCTTCATACTTTTGACATAAAATCATCCTTCCATAAGTTGAACATACAGGAAGTTTTGGATGTATATTAAAATTTGATAGCTGGCAAGATATTCTCTCATGTAAGGAAAATAACCTTTTTATCCAACATCCCTGGACTCCATCTCTTTTAGGAGCTTTCCAGTTTGGCATCTTTAGACTTGGCTTTAATACTTCCTCCTCCTCCTCCTTATTATCAAGTGGTTACACACCATCTAGTGATGGATGGGTGAAAAACCCACATTCAGCACCCAACAACAAGCCAGGAAAGTTGAATGCAGGCACATGTACTGTAGCCACAAGAGTGAGATAAAATAACCAAATAAAAATGGAAACATCACTTCAACCTTGCAAGTGGCGCCTCACAACCAGTGAGGAAAGGCACATTGGTCAAGCAGTTGTTGTTTTATGACAACAACTCATGACTACAGCACTCCCCACTCCTAGCCTGATAGTTGACAATACATGGAAAGATGTCTTAGTACTAGCACTAAGTCTGGCATTGAATACAGACTGGATATTTGTTATTGCCCAGTTTGGTGACAAAAACAACAATGCACAAACAAAAAAAGCCATGTTGTTATGTATGCCAAAGGACATAATTATTATTATTATTATTATTATTTTCTTGTTATCACAGGTGAAAGTTTCTGGTAAGTTTGTCCCGAAAGCAAGCTAGAACAACTAGCCTCAGGTTTCAAGAACCTTTCTCAATGTTCTTGCAGTTGACAACAGCACCGTTTTCTGTATCACTTCAGTCCTGATCTTGATCCCGATTTTTTCTATGTACTCTGCTTCTTTTGTGACACATCCCAATGCACCAACTACAACTGGGATGACACTTACTTTTCAAAGGCGCCATAACCTTGCAATTTCTCTTTTCAGTTCTTGATACTTTTCAATTTTCTCTTGTTCCTTCTGTTTTATCCTTGTATCTCCTGGTATGGCTATGTCAATGATCAAGCACTCTTTTCCTGGTTTTAGCTTGACAACAATGTCTGGTCACCTATGCTCAATTTTGTAATCTGTGTCTATGTTAAAGTCCCACAGTACCTCAATGCTTTCATTTGCAGTAACGCCTTCTGGCTTATGATTGTACCACTGTTCAGCCCTTGGTAAGTCATACTTCTTGCAAATCTCCCAGTGAACTATCCGTGCTACGTTGTCGTGTCGTCGCTTATATTCCTTTTGGGCTAACTTGCTACATTCGCATATGATATGGCTCACTGTTTCTCCTTTCTCACCACACAATCTGCAAGTCGGCGAATCTCTTGATTTGTCGATATGGTGTTTAACGTAATTTGTACGTATCGCTTGCTCTTGTGCTGCCATAACCAGTGCTTCAGTCCCTTTTTTCAGGTCTCCACTTTTTAGCCACAACCATGATTTCTTCCTGTCTACGATCCCATCTGTATCTCTAAAAAACTGACCATGCATTACTTTTTCATGCCATTTGACTTCTCTTTCTCTTCTTCGTTGATCTTTATACTCTGATGGGTTACTGATGTCATTGTTCATTTCCTGTTGTTCATGTACTGCTTTTAATAACTGCTCTTGACTATTTTTAACATACCATCTAAGGCTATTTTCCTCTGACTGGATGGTTTCTAATACACTTTGCAACCCCCTTCCACCTCTCTGTCTTGCAATATACAATCTATCGACGTCACTTTTTGGATGTAATGCTCCGTTCATTGTCATAATTTTCCGAGTCTGTCTGTCGAGTTTCTCCAGTTCCTCTTTCGTCCACTTCACTATCCCAGCCCCATATCTCATCACGGCTACTGCCCAAATATTCATTGCTGAGACGGCATTCCTACTGTTCAAGTTTGATTTCAATATAAGTTTAATCCTCCGCTTGTATTCCTTCGTGAATCTCTCTTTCATTTTTTTCTCCTTTATCCCATCTAGTTCTACTATACCCAAGTATTTGTAACCTTCTTCGTTGACGCTTTTCATCTTCTCTCCATCTGGTAGTTCAATTCCATCACAGATGACCATCTTTCCACGCTTCATGATAATTACACCACATTTTTCTATACCGAATCGCATACCAATGTCACAACTAAATCTATGAACTGTATTTACAAGTGATTCTATGTCTCCTTTACTCTGTCCGAATAACTTAAGGTCATCCATATACAGAAGGTGATTCAATTTTGGATGGTTCTTTCCCAAACTATATCCTGCTTTCATCTTTCTCAAAATCAGTGACATTGGTATGAGACAGATAACAAATAGGAGTGGCGAAAGGCTATCTCCTTGGAATATTCCACGTTTGACGTTGACAACCCCTAATACTTTATCTGCTGCGTTCAACTGTACCTGCCATTTTTTCATACTCTTTTCAAGTGCGTTCATAATGTTATCAGCTGCCCCAATCAGTTGTAGGCTCTTTAGAATCCACGAGTGCGGCACCATGTCGTATGCCTTTTTATAATCCACGTAAGCCATAGCTAAGTTAGTGTGTCTTCTTTTACAGTTTTTAAGCACCATTCTATCAATAAGTAATTGATCTTTCGTTCCACGTGTCTTTTTACGACATCCTTTCTGTTCTGATGGTAACAAATTATTAGTATCTACATGCTCGTACAGCTGCTCGGACAGCATACCCGTTAACAATTTCCACATTAGTGGTAAACATGAAATAGGTCTGAAGTTACTCGCAGGATTTCCCTTACTCCTGTCCTTCACACACAATACCGTTCTTCCATACGTCATCCATGCTGGAACATCTCCGCTTTCGACTACCGCATTCAACTGGCAAGCAATTCTATCGTGTAATGATGACAAGTTTTTCAGCCAATAGCCTTGTACTCCGTCAGGCCCAGCTGCTTTCCAATTTGGCATTTTCCCCGTTTGCTTTCTTACATCCTGGACAGTGATTCTCACATTATCTTGTTTATTGACTCCACTTAATTCAGTTTCGATCTCTCGTAGCCATTCTGCATCATCGTTATGTTCCACTGGGTTGTCCCATATTTCACTCCAAAACTTTCTACTGTCGTCCGCATTTGGTATTGTGTTCTCCTTAATTACTTCACCGTTCAATTCCACAAAAACTCGCTTTTGGTTTGATGAAAACATCCTGTTTATTCTAAACTGGTTTATCCGCTTTTCGTATCTGTCTATCTTTGCTGCTTTCGCTGTTATTCTTTGCTTAAGCTCTTCCATAACAACATGTACCCCTTTCTTCTTCACATGATACTTTTTGAAGATCTGTTCTAGTTTTTTTACATCTTTTATTTGTCCTCTCGCATAGCGGTCTAATTTGCCAACAGTTTTCCTCAACTCATTAATATCCAGTTGGATCCTCCTTTTCCAAAACGGTTCTTGAAACACTTTATCCTTTCTCTGTTTCAACCCTAACCATTGCCTGACATAAACAGCTACAGCATTTATCAGATCGTTTGTTTTTGTAACATCATCGGTCATAATATATTTTAACACCTTATTCACTATGCTAGTGATCTCCTTCAGCTTTTTCCGATCTGCATTTCTAAAAGAGACATTTGTGATCTTTTCCTTCTTTTTAGATAATTCACAGATAATCTTTATCATTTCCAGCTGTTCTTCCGTTAATTCCGAATCAGTCAATATATGAAATTCTGATGTTATCAATTCTGTTTCACCCTGAGTTGGTTCGTTTTCAACTTCCAGTTGTCCTAGTCTCTCTTGTTCGCTGGTTTCTACATTCTCTGTATTAATTCCTTGTTCTGATACATTGCTATCTTGTTGCTCACTTACTTGCATTTCTTCATTATTTCTGTTCTTAACTTTCCTCCTGATTTCCTCTAGTTCGACTTTGCTTAAGTACTCATTTGTCTTAATAACCCTTACTTGATCTAAGAGCCTCTGCGTGGATACTTCAAACAATCCTCTGTCATCCCAATTTCTTTTCATCCTCTTCATAAAACCTCTCCTCTCCGGTTCACCTTCGTAGTAACATTCCATTACAATCTTATTAAACGGCCTCCAGTTTATTCTTTCTCCTCTTCGATTGACAGTAACTGAATAACGACCGGGCCTGCGCTGCTCATCCACAGGACACCTGCCGAACGAAGAACCTTCACCAATACAGGCTCCAGCCCCATTCACGTTGTTATCTGAAATATTTTCTTGATTCATTTTACACTCATAAGAGGATTGTGTTTTAAAGGTGCACTACCACCAGTATTTTTATCGAGACACCATCTCTAGGGGGGTTGCAAACCAAAGCTAAAGAGCCCTCCCTACCCATGAGACAGACTAGCCCCCGCCGGACGCCAACCCGGTACTTCATGGTCTCGGGGAGAGCTAGCAGGTACTACACCTTGCTCAAGGGTGACCTGGAGGTAGTTGTAGCAAAGGGTAACCTCATTCGCCCACGTCGAAACTCCACAACCGGATGCAGTTTAATGTCAATACCCAGGACAAATTATTATTATTATTATTATTATTATTATGCATTTTCAAAAAAGTTAGCTATTTGATACCATTGTTCACCAAGTCACTCCCCATGACCTGTGGCAAACAAAGGATTTAAGAGACGTTTTTACAAACAATAAATACTAAATAATACAAGCTATGCACATATAACAATACAAAACACAATCATCAAAATTAGCAAAATGGTGAATTCAGTACAAAATCAGTATAGAAATATATGTTATATGTTATATATGTTATATGTTTTTATAGTATTAAAAAATTTTAATTTAAACATTCGTCTAAAAAGAAAGTAAAACTTGTCTACAGAAAACAAATAAAAAATTATTTCAGAATTTTCAAATTGAAAGGGTTTTACGTAAGATATGAGCTGTACTAGTTATAACAATTTTTTGAATTTCCTGAAGCTGTGGTTCCCAGAGTATTTTATCTAAATATTTTTGTGTGCCTTTTTTTATCATCCCTAATGTACCTACTATCACGGGGATTATTGTGGTTTTGAGTTTCCACATTTTTTGAATCTCAATTTCCAAGTCCTTATACTTGCTAAGTTTGTCAAACTCTTTCATGGCAATGTTTCTGTCAGTAGGTATACTCATATCTATCAAGGTGTATGTTTTTGATTTTTTTATCTTTAATTACTTTGTCAGGTCTGTTGGCTTGGATAGTCCTATCTGTGTTAATCGGAAAATCCCAAAGAATTGTACATCCTAACATCCTTATAATAACATCCTTTTCATACCAGTTTGGAGGTATGGCTATTTGATAGTGCCAACATATTCCCCAATGAATATATTGTCCTACCCGGTCATGCCGTTTCATGTACTCACTTGGGGCAAGTCCAGGGCATCTGGAGACAAGGTGATCCATAGTCTCTATGGATTGGTCACAGAATCGACACTTGGGGTCTGAACCATTGTGTAATATGTTGGCTTGGTAGTTTCTCATGAAAAGGCTTTGGTCTTGAGCTGCAATTATGAATCCTTCAGTCTCTGCCTTCAGACTCTGCCTTCAGACTTCCAAGCCACTGGTGGGTAGCATTTTGGTCAACATCAGTGTTGTGACTTCGAAAAACATACTGACTGTGCAGAGTTTTCTGGCTCCATTTATTAGCAAGCTGTTGGTTTGCAATCTTTTTAGCCTTCTGCTTGACAGTTTTTGCAGCTTTCATTGCTGGAATGTTTTTTTCAACAGGCTCTTGGTGATCAATTTCAAAGTCATTTGCAAACTTTCTAGCTTCTGTACAAATAGAATGCAGCATTTTACCATTTTCATGGTTAAAAACAAGCTGTAACATCCAATCATCAGTAGAGTCCAAATATTTATCCATGCCTATGGTGGTGGTTGGTGGTCAGGACAGTTCTAGTTGAATCAACCCTATTCCCCCCCTCACGTCTTGGCAAGTACAGGCAG
Organism: Morbakka virulenta; assembly: GCA_003991215.1. NCBI lineage: Eukaryota > Metazoa > Cnidaria > Cubozoa > Carybdeida > Carukiidae > Morbakka > Morbakka virulenta. The sequence continues at coordinate 1,180,525 of RDPX01000026.1, forward strand.
TCAACATCTGCTTTGGGTTGTAATATGTTGTTTGCTGTAAGTAATTTTTTGGTTTTAACATCCATTCTTTGCAAATCAAGCATGTTCCAATTAATGATGTTATAGCTATACTGGATGACAGGAACCACAAGCATATTAATAGCCTCTATTAAATTCTTTGCATTTAACTCTGCTTTAAGCACCATTCTCGTGTGTCTATAATATTCTTTATGGATTTTCTCCTTTCATGGTGGCATGGTTGATGCTATCACCTTTGTTTCACATAGATATTTGTAAATTCAGTCTGGGCCTAATGCTTTAATGGTGGTGTTGATGTCAAGATTTATGGATGAAGTCTGAGAGAGTTTGCCTTTAAGGAAAGTTGGTTTGGTGGATTTGTCCAAGCCAAGGTCCATGCCAATGTTGTTACTGAATTCTTTAACAGTAGTAAGCAGACCTTCTAATTCACAATCATTTTTGCCAAATAACTTTAAATCATCCATATAAAAAAGGTGGTTGATAATTTTCTCAATGATCTTATGCCCATATCCAGTGTTATTCAATTCATTAGAAAGAGGAATCAAAGACATACAAAATAGAAGGGAAGAAAGGAAGTCTCCCTGGAAAATACCTTGTTTAATTCTGAGGTTACTAGACTGATTAGTACCTGCTGAATGTGAAAGAAAAAGACATGTATTCCAACCTGCCATGCTGTTCTTGAGCAAGTTGGAGATTATGGCAGAGATCTTATAAATGTCAAGACTTTTGAGTATCCAGTCATGGGGGATACTATCAAAAGCTTTGCTGTAATCTATCCAAGCAGTACTGAGGTTTTTACTTTTCTTTTTAGAGTTTTCTAAAATCATTTTGTTGATTAAAAGCTGGTCTGGAGTTTTGCTTGCACCCTTTTTGTTCATGGGGGAGAATGTCATTGTTTTCAAGAAAATTGTACATTCTATTAGTAATAATGGATGTTAAAAGTTTGTAGGTAGTTGTGAGGCAGGCAATTGGATGATAATCTTTTGGATTTTGGGTATCCTCAGACTTTGATAAAAGGTAAGTAATTCCTTCAGTTAACCATGGTGATATGGCTTCAGGATTAAGCATAATTTTATTAAAAGACTGCACTAATGTCATATGGGTTTCCGATAAAGAATTCAGAGAAAAGTTTGGTATTTTGTCTATACCTAGGGATTTTCGCTTATAGGACTTTGCAAGTGCTGTTTGCAATTCTTCAGTGGTGATGTCAATCCATTCCTGACCTTTGATCCTTTTTATTCACTCTACATCCCTCTCTATCCAACTTGCTTCAGCATTAAAATTCTCTTCCTTTTCCCAAATATTCATCCAAAATTCTTCAACCTTATCATGTTCTGGGGGTTCTTTTACTTTGATTTTACTTTTGCCTGACTCTCTGTAAAACCTTCTGGCATCTGTTTTGAAAGTCCTGTTTTCATCATCATCATCATCATCATCATATTCGGTTTAACGTCCATTTTACATGCTAGCATGTGTTGGATGCTTTCTTGAAATTGACTTCCAAGTTATCCTATCCTTCACCAGGTCTCTGCTGACACCTTTTTGTTTGAGATCCATCCTTATCACTTCCTCACAACCGGATGCAGTTCATAGTCATACCCAGGACTTTTATTATTATTATTATTATTATTATTATTATTATTATTATTTATTATTATAATTAGTTTAAATCAAAATATGAGAGAGCATTTTCAAAGATTTCCCTAGGATTTATATAATATTGAGTGCAATTGGCAGAGGGGCTTTTCCAGAGCAATTAGCATACAATGTGGGGAAATGTAAATCATCAAATCATCAAGCTTACAACAATTGCTTGAAGTGTAGTCTTAAAGTTGCAAATTAATGGTGTTGTTTGTTTGGAATTCAAATTCTTATTGCAGCTACCACAGCTAATTTCCCTTAAATGCTCAAAAACATTTATTAATTACTGTGATTTGTGCATAATTTGGTGTCAATAGTTGTCAAATTTCACAAGAAATATCTTGCAAACACCTGCTCTCCATGCTCAACAACTTACACATGTAAAGAATTAAGTTAAAGAATCAATTATTTCTCTGGCCACCATAATCCAACATGGCTTAAAAGTGCACTTCTACAAGTTTAAAAATACCGAGTGTCAGATACATCTTACCATACTTTAATTAAAAAAATTCTTTCTCGAAATCCATTTGATTTTGCAATGTAATTAATATGAAGAAATACCGATCATAAAATATTTACCTGTTTGGGCATCTCAGGAGAACTGGCGACTTCAGTTTTGGTAAGAATTTGGGGCAGTGTAGATTATGACCATTCCAAGTTATCTGAGCTTTGCAAAAATATTTGAGGTAATAGTGAAACCCATATGAAGCAGAAACCCCAGTATTGCTTCGTATGTACAAAAAGTTTCCAACACTTTGCAATTTCACGTAGTCTAGGTTATCTGAAAAGTCGAGGTTATTTCCAACATGAACAATGAAATATTTACTCAATTTCGGAATAACACGCCGTATCATGCTTCGAACAGCTTCTTCTTGAATTTCCGGTGCAACCAACCGTGTTGCCTTTCCTATTATACCATCAAATACAAATCCATTCTTGTGCACATTGGCCTGGAAGGAATCGTTACGTTTATACACCGAAAAGGTGGCACACAAGAACCATTCGAGTGTTACGCTCAACAAAATGCTTAATGAAAGAAATTTCCCGCTGAAACCTTTCATTTTCAATACGAGTAAAAGTGAAAAATTTCCAGGCTGCTAACCCAAATAACTCACGTGTGAAGCGAAATCAGTTGTGGCAGTCCATTGGTTGTGATAGTTTGAACCCAAACGAATCATCCATCTTAAAAAGCAGGCTGTGGCACCAGTATACTGCACAATTATATTTTAAACAACTCTACCAGAATTAAATGTGAAATTCTCCGCTCCCGTCCTTAACTACTAGCCATTTCCATAACCTAGCAGAAACCAATATATTGTTATAGAAATTTTATGATTCTAAAAACTATTCTGTACGTTATCTTTAAATTAAAGCAAAATTTAGTCAGAGGCTTAGCGATTCTTTCTCCACTCCTTGGTCTTACTCTTAGTAATGTTCTTCAGGCAGTCAAGGATCTTTCATCTTAGTCCTAGAACTCGTGACCAGTGGAAAACTCCAAGTCACTTTTCCAGGGCCCAGATAAAAACAGAAACTCAGATCCCGCTAAAAATACAATTGTTGATCTCAACTATGTAAGCGTCATTACAATGATTGAAAAATCTCCAAAAATCTTTCCCCTCATGCGCTGATATCCATAAGATATAACTGTACCACACAAAACGACAAATAATTCTCCTGTTGATCCTAATCGATTAATTATTATCCTTTACTCCTGTAACTTTTTAACACAAACCATGAAATCACTTCGGTTCTTTGTTGTTTTCGTCCATGAAATTACCTCTTGCTGATAAGTTGCCTCTTTTTCGTAAATTGGGTAAATGGGAGACCTGGCAGAAAAAGGTCAGCCAACGTAAGGAAAGGTAAGATGACTACTGCAAATGGGCAAAAAGACTGTGCAATCTTGATTTGGTCAGTACCAAGTATTTATACCTTAAGAAGCCAGGTTCAAGTCATGAAAAATATTATTATCTTATTAACAAGGTCAGGAGATGCATTCATAAGCTTGAAAAATGGTGGTGAAGGGAAGCCGGGCAAGTTTTAAAATTGGTAAACTACTGTAAATGTGTAGTAGTTTAGGTAGTTCAGAAACGATCCAGTTGTAATTGACCATATTTTTAGGCATTAATCATACTGTGTGCCTTTAAACCCATGCCAAATGCAAATGATAAAGCTTTATAACGATTGTAGCATCTTCAGTCTGCAGTCAGCCTCACTCTGGTCTCTTAAACGCTAACGTATCCTATTGAAATGTTTTGTTTTCAAAGTTCTTATTAACGATATATAGCGATAATTGTTACGCAGAATGGTTTATTTCGTGAAATTGATTAAAGAATTAAAGCTATTTTGGTTTCGTACGTACCCCAACATTGATTCCAAAAATGTAAATATGACTGGTTTTAATAGGTTAAAAGGAAGCTGGAAACACGGTACTAGGTTGCTACATCCTTTTCACTCTTGCTAATTGTGTTCCAGTGCTCTGATCTACAAAATGTGACTGATAATTGAGCCTGCCGCGTTGAAAGATTTAAACAGCAAGGGTGTTTCATGTTGTAGTCATTTCAGTCCAAGTTTGTGTTTCTGATCTCGCGCATGGATTGGTGGTTTTATTGACATTTATTACATTTATTCACAACTAACATTGGTTTCCTGCAAGGACATAAAGAGACATTACAGAACCATTACTCTCGCGATAGATACGTAAAATTGAAATCTGACTTGGTCCTCCGGTGTATTTTAGAGGTCATTGAACAATTGATTAAATTCGTTTTCGAATTGTAGGTTTCTGTCTTTGGATGCAAGTGATTATGGGACCCCTTATTTAGGTGTCACGAGGGCATATCCCCTATAGTTATGCATAAATACTAAAAAATGCTTTCTATGTTGCCTGGTCAAATTCATTTGTTGATTGTAGATCTCTATCTTGGAGAACTGATCGACATGACCCTTATTGTAGGCCCCTTGGATGGTATTGTTTGAAAATTACACAGGCTATATTCATTACAGGGTTATAAAATATCATGGCAACAAACATTCTACTTTGTCTGATTGGTTTCAGTTTTCGGTTGGAGGTTTGGTGAAAGGCTAGAATCACCCCATTTTTTTAACGTGGTGACTGCCCAAGTGGTGATAATTACAAATTACAAGCCCATGTTCACTGTGGGGTTATCAGGTACTTTAAACCATCCTGTACTGCTGGACCACTCAAGACACAGGGTTTTTCTAATTGTGTTGCTTAAAGGGGTGATTATTTAGGGTTTAGAATACACTATTAATAAAATTAACATGTATCCTTATTTTCTGATTTAAAATGCATAAAATTTTGTGCAATAACCTATTTGCACAAAATTTATATATTTATATATTAACGGTTTAAAATACCCTTGACTTGCTTGCCTTTGCATTGCTACATAAATCTAGCCATTTTCACTCTAAACTTAGAAATAAGATCGTATTCATTGCTAAACAAAATTACCTTGTTAAGCTATATATTTTTGATGACTTATTCCTCTTTGTTGTCCTTACTGTACAAACACGATCAAATTGGTAAATTTAACTAGTCAATAAGGTCCCTCAAGGGAGGTTTCTCAATTATCATAATTTATTCAAAAAGATTGAAGATTTTTACTCACTGTGTTACATTTCGCTATTGCTGTGTATACTGTAGAGAGATGTTGTTATGTGATGGGAAATATTGTATTCAGCAGTTTTACTGTTTTTGTATTTTTGCCTTGTAGCCTGAAGGTGAAGTATTAAATTCGAAATATATTGCAAAATTAATAAAATAACATTGTTGGGTTGATTACATATCTCTTGAAGAACAGACATTGTTATTTTTAGTACGCAAGACTTAAGGAATGATGCACATTTACAGAGTTCTTTTCGAGCTAATTTACCCATAGTAGACACAACAGTTTAGAATGAGTTGGATGGTGTCATTGAGTTTCCACACTTATTACACGACATGAGTGGGATACTGTCATGAAATCTATGATGTGTCTTTGAGTTATCAAAGTGCTTTTATGTACTTAGAACAGTTTATGGGCTGCTTGAACAACACCGTCGTAAACAATAAAATGGTTGAGGGTTGTTAGCTCCAAACTGAAAGAGCCACCGGTAGCCTTGATAATTTCGATGATTATTCCCAATATACTAGCTGCCTTAACAGTTTTATCTTCTTTATTGATTTTTGTACCATAACGTCTGTAATGCTAAATGGAGGGCCTTGCATTGGGATTTAACCATTTAAAGAGTCAGCATTCCACGAAATCTCCTCATTCAAAAGCTTGTCATATTGTAATTGTCGAGCTTTGAACTTTGAACTGTTAATGGAAGTTTGTTTTCATCATTACGGATGCACTTCTCCCAAACAACATCAGAGTTCTCTTGCTTCATTCTCTTAGCCATTTAGAAGATGTAAATCTTGTCACTTCTGTTATTTATGGTGGCAAATTGTGAAGTCTGATAATTGCGCTTGAAGATTTTACTGCTTTCTTGGCATTATGATATCCCTCCTTACACTCAACACCGCATTTCAACATCTTTCGCGCCTTCCTCTTTTCTTTGGTTGCAACATTAAAATATTCATTCCACCATCAGATTTCCCAGTGCCACTGGCAGCCACCTTTTATCCAGCCACATGTCTCATCAGCTGCTTCAAGAAGTGAAGTCTTAAGTTGAATCCAAGTATTATCCACACAACTTCCTGGCACATTTGCTTCGTACTCTGTCAAAAGGCGTCCTGGTATTATCACCTTTCAGCTTCCAGGTCTTTTGTCTTAGTAGAATAGGAATGGATACATTTGATTTTGTTGACAAGGACACATTGCCGACGACTCACGTGCTGAGAGATACACTCCTCGCTACTAATGACATTTACATTCCTAACTCTTTTAAGTTGGAATCTCCTTACCAAAATATAGTCAATTTGCGTCCTGTTGCCATCAAATAAGTTAATAACATGTCTGCTGGTTTTCTTTCTGAAGAAATTATTTGCCACTGAAAGCTAATTAGCGGCGCAGAGGTCAAGAATACAAAAGCCTTTAGGGTTTCAATCACTATAATCATGACCACCGCGAGTGTTTTCAATACCAGAAAAATGCTCTCCAACATTCCCATTCAGGTCGCCTCCGGTAAGTAGCGTCTCATTTTCTGATAAAGCAGCTACCAGGCTTATGATCTGATCACAGAATTTCTCCTTTTTTCTCAGCTGACAAAGAATCTGGTGTGCGTACCAGCTGATGGTGTTAAGAATCATCGTTTTAACCAGAAATCGTAGCTTAATAGAGCGATGATTAACTCGATTGACAGAGATGACAGCATTTATCCACTTTTCTGCCAGTGTTACCCCAACAACTCCTAATCAAGACGGGTCACAACTCCAGATGAACTTGTACTTGCTTGCAAGATTGCACTAAAAACTGTAAAAAGAAAGAAAAATGTGAATTTCATTTACTTACTTATGACAGGCAATCATTTGATTTCCTCTCTGTTTAATGGTCTGCCACCGATTCTCATTGTTGACCTACGCACTGACATTTCTACCCCCTCAAATGTTTGACCCGTTAAAGCGAACTTATGAGGGACTCTTTGCTAATTTTCCCATGCTATCTCAAAAATATCAGCAATACAAGAAAAAAAAATCTCCTCTACCTTCGGTGGTGAACACGATACAACATTTCTATTATAAACCAGCATTGCAAATACCAGTAATTAGAAAGAGAAAAAAACAACTTGTTTAAAAATTTTCTTAAAATTTCACACTGAAATGTCATTTTTTATTGACTTTTCATTTTTACAGCTCGACCTGTCCGTTATTCTACTCCCAGGAAAGGGCACTCGACTCCTGGACAAACTTCCCTAAACTAAAGTAAAAAATGAAACCTCGAAAGGTACAGAACTTTGGTTTACAAATAAATTGCAAAAAATAGAAATGTTTAATTAGGTTTAAAGGTAAAAGAACACTTGTTTGTTGTGGTAGTTGGGGAAAAGCAGAATAAAATAGTAACGATTTTCTGTAGGTAAACTGGAGCATAAAGTTACACAGTTGAAGAAAGCTCAACTAATTATTCTTGCTGAATGGGAAAAACGTATAAAATTCCATTTCAGAAACTCAATATCCATCGACCAAAATTAATGCCAGGTATGTGTCCAGCTTTGCTTCCATAACTTTTACATTTAAATGGTGACAGAATTAGTACCGTTCCACTAAAAACATACTGTTCCGCCAGAAAAGATACAATTAGTTTTCTCCCTGGTGAAAAATCCATAAAATTCAGTTTTGGAAATTTTGCCCAATGTTTCTCTACATACTCTCTTAGCAGATAGTCACCATTTGTTGATTTTTCAGCCGCTGAATTTGTCTCTCGAAGGTTCTCGCATAATAGATACACGAAACACGCGTTGGTAGGATTCCAAACTTCTTTATTTACAGGAACAGCACGTACAAAGTGTTTACAATCACTGGCAGTTGAGTAGAGTTCCATGAAGTAGATGAAAGTCGTAACTAATGTTGATACTGGTATTCTATAAAAAAAAGCTCTGACAGCCCCCAAATATACTATAACAAAGGGAACTTTCCAGACAGAAAGTATTAGAACCATCGTAAAAATCCTCATGATCTTTATTGACCTTTATTCCATTTTCTAGACCCATGTTTTCACTGCTACCCTTTAAGGGGAAAAATCTACTTTCGAAAAGTTACGTAGCGTGAGCTTACCATCAAATTATGGTTCAGCCCAGTGATGTTCTTAAGACCACTATCCTTACTCCCCTTGGTTTATTAGAACTGTTAGAAATGCCTTTTAAATTACGAAACGCAGTATAAACATTTCGACCATGCATTGACAAAGTTCTTCGTGGTTTGGACTTTGTATATGCTTATGTAGATGATCTTTTAATTGACAGTACTTTGGAAACAGTACACCCTCGGCATCTTCAGAATTTGTTTCAGAGACTTTTTGATTTGGGTGTTGCTGTAAATCCTGCTAGGTGTGTATTTGGTTCCACAAGTTTGGAAATTTTTGCTACCGGTATTTCTCCTCTCTTCAACGAAATCCAAGCAATCACTTCCTCCCCCACACCCACATCCCCTTTTTCTCTTCGAAGAATTTTTGCAACTTGTTAATTTTTACAGCAGTTTTTCCCCCGAATGTGGTACCTTATTCCATCCACTTGTTGACGTGAATAGAAAACTTTCCAATTCACAACTGACAACCTCACTGTATTCAACTCGATAAGATTCTTAAAGTCCTGATTCAAGTGGGTCTTCTGACTCATTCATCCCCAATTGCCCAGTACTTCCCTATGGTAGACGCGTCCAATTTAGCAGCTGTTGTTGCCGTTCAGCAGTTACAAGACGGAATTTGGAAACCGATCTCTTTCTTTTCAAAAGGTTTTCAAACAGCAGAGATTGGTTAAGGTACATTTGGATGCGAGCTGCTTGCTATCTATGTCGCTCTTTGACAATTTCGTCACACATCGAAACTCGATCATTTTACATTTTAATAGATCACAAGCTTCTTACCTATGCCTTCCCATTGTCTTCCAGATGTTGTTATACAAAGAAGATACGTCATCTTGACTACATATCGCAACTTACCTCTGACATTTTTATGTTACTGGTAAGGATAACTCTGTTGGTGACGCCCTATCCAATATCCGTTTTAAAAGTTTCGACCTCTCCTCCGCTGTCGACTTCCAGACTCTTGCCTTGGTACAGCAAGAGGATAATGAACTCCATAATATTTGGTAGTTACACTGAAGAAATTATTCATTGTGTTTTTGAAGGAAATTATCTATTTTCCGGTAATTTTTCCTGAGAATCACATAATTGAAACAGTCAAAGACGTGGCTATGAAATGAAGGGGGAACATACAAGCGAAGATGTCCAGTAGAGACATCACGAAGCATATCTCCTTGTGCTGGAAGCAAAGGTACATCGTGTAACTGGAGGAATGATGAGTTTTAACAATAATAATGTAGACATTATCCTTCTCCAGATACAAACTAACGTTTTACAGCGTTTTATATATTATTCTAAAAGTTTCTAAAATTATCTGATCAATTACAAAGAATCTATTTAACTTAAACTAAACACGTTACAGTAACAGGAAACACAGTGCTATAAAACTCTGTAACACAGTATGGCTTCCGTAACGATTCTCAAATGACTGATTACCGGTATAAGATTTTTGGTGACACAAACAATATCGCAAGATCTTTGCACATAATGAAAGAAATTGCTGAAATGAATGAAAAGGGAAAAAACTCTTCAATTCTTCCACAAAAACTTAAGATATGGGTTGCGTTAGTGATAAAGGTTAGCGCAGAGTAGCATGGGTTTCCTGACAGTTCCATCTACTGTACCCACTGGCCGTAGCTCCCAGTTCGAAGTTGCATTCTTGAATGGACTCGCGTCTTTGTTAGGATCTAAGCACATTGAACCACTCCATATCACCCAATACCAATTGTTACCCATTTCCATGCACACCTAAAATCTTTTCTTAAAGCTCACTCTGATGCAAAGCACTGGCCATAACCTCTCCCGTTAATGTTGTTAAGAATTTGTTCTGCAGCAAAAAATGACATGGACTGTAGTGCTACTTTTCGTATTTCTGGTAACCCCTTAAGCATACCTAACGAACTTATTGCTCCGTCTCCACCGCCTTATGATCCTAGAGAACACGTTCCATGGACGAATTAAAACCAACTTCTCCTTGCTTTTCGACCACCACAATCTACATTCCTGTCGACTTGTCTTCATTCACTGACGTACTGGTTCGAAATGATTCCTTTAAATCTCATTTTCAGTGTTTGTACCGTAGTCTTATCGTATTCTCTGGCGACAGAAAAAATACTTCAGGGTTAATGTAAATGACAATCCTGATTTCGTGAGTTCAAATTGCCAAAAGCTTGAAAAAGGACACATTGCCTCCGCCGCCATTGATTGCAGAACTCACTCAGGACGACGTGTCCACTTTCAGGACCGTTATGTTTAGCACACATCACGGAGCATTAGAAACGTTTTGGGAACTATATATATATAATTCTTAGAATGCCTCTGTTAACAGCAACAGTTTTCTATTCCCAACAATAAAATAAACTAAGAAATTTCATGGGTTTTTTAGCACTTTGTTAAAACATTTTCAATGTTACTGTACCGTTCATTTCTTCATGATACCTCCAAAACATTTCCACTAACCATATTTTTGTCGAAAAAACAGAAACACTTTTTATACAGAAAAGACAACGCACGATACAAAATATAGCCTCTTAAAGAAATTGAGAGGTGACCACAATACTTCTTATTTTACAAAAAAACGAGAAAATTAAAGGCCTGGATTAACCATATGTTGGCAAACCTGTTTACTCATCCAACCTCTAAGTCCTGCGCATTAGAGATGAAAGACAAACAGAAATGAAAACTGTGCTTTGCTTTCCTAGATGTTGTAACATAAATTGAGAATAGGCCCACGTCTAGAAATATCAAATAACTTTAACAGGAGGTAGAAAACACGATAGTTGGTAAATCTGGAAAGAAATGAAAGAAACGATGGGGTTTCAAATTACACATGACATGTTGTTAATAAAAGAAAATGATTAAAATAAGGTAAACAAGGTAAAAGTAATACCAATATTTGCAGGGAAATGTACAGAATTGGATATAATGCAAATACAGAATGTGATGACATCATAAAGTTATTTGGATTAGCAACAAACCTTCAGAGTAGGAAACAGAGCAAACAGGTGAACCAGATAGAATGCCAACCTACAGATTATCTTTTTCAATACAAAGACAAGGAAGAATATGATTGCAAAAAAACGAAAGTGGTTTAATAATTAAAACAAACCTCAAACTATTATACACGATAGGTGAAACTTAACAGGGCTGGTCCGTATAAAGGAATTCTTAATCAGAAATTATTGATTGTAAACAAGTACTGATACCTTAGGTATTGATAGTTTTTTGCCACGAACAAAGTAAAGCTACCATTGAGCCTACTAAGATGGGAATAAGAAATCTGCTTAATACAACATTAATAAAGAACATTTTAGACGAAGCGAAAATACCAGACAAAGTTCATCAACAATTGGATAACCAGACGCTGATTATTAAGCGTACATAGATAAAGAATTTGTATTAAATAACCAGAAAATGTTGCCCTATTTTGCTAATTAAACTTATCATAAATTCACAACATGTACAATTCTAACACAATTTTCTTCATGGGGTACTAAAACAGAGAAGGCCCTAGAGTGGTACACACACCATTTGTAATACAAGTCTTTTAACTTACCTCTAAGAAGCACTAAAAAATAATGAAAATCTTAAATAAAGCCTTCCTGAAACTTTTAACAAAACTCGTGATTGTGCCAGTTATCTCATTAATGGTAGCTATGTATTCATGGAACTATTCCTTATTTCTCTTATAGTCACCATGGTGTGTCACTGAACAGAAGTATTTGTATTCTTGATCAAGTGACCCAAGGGATAATGTGAGAAACATTGCTTTTCAGGTCAAAATTGTATGTATAAAATAATCTGAGCTTATTTAAAATCTCAATAGCAGAAACACCTGAAATTCATTCGGAACAGACAACTTTCGTAAGGCTACAAAAGAGGTCAAACACCCTAGAAGAACAATTTTCCCAATTAATAAAGTGAAAGTTCCATGATTATGCATTAAAGTTTTATCATTATCAATTGAAATCTTTAAAAAAAACCAATAAATTTCTTTTTATGATATAAGACATTTTTGATGTGTTGAATTAATTCGTAAATCTTTCCACATCTTAAGTTAATTTAATTTTTACAGTAACTAATTTCCTATCTAGCTCAACGCTGTGTACCACAGTTACAGTTACAATATTATCAATATTTTTTATAATATAACAAATTTAAGCCATTTTAATGGTTAACACAATAATATTCTGCCGTAATAATCTGCACAGTTGTAAATTGTTTTCAACCAAAAGGAGTATCTACCTAACGAAGACTGGCTGGAGAATATATCAACCATTCTGTTTGTCAGCTGGTTCAAAACTTAAGTAGAATGATATAAGTAAAACTTTGTTTCTACTACTCAGAAAAGTACAACGTCAGAAACTCAAGTGTACCTGCAAAAATTTGTGTTGGAAAGTGGAGGTGAAAGAAATGGATAGGAAGAAGGAAGCAACATTTATATATCTACAGAAAAGTTGGACACGAGGAGACCGAGATCAGTATAAAGAAGTGTGATGTATTTGTTGTTAAGGTGAAGAAAGACAACATAATTTTCTTGCACACAGAATGGATTCCAGCCAGGCCATTCCCCATCCGAAATTTACGGGAAGGATTTAAAGAGGTGAATAAAAAAACTATATCGACTGTTAGTATACATATTTTAAAATTTACGATAAGATGTCAAAGTACTTCGTATGATATGATGACCGTTAAGGGGTATTAGAATCCCAGACAAGTATATGAAACTAACAATATGAACTACGGATGTACTATGCAGCTTTTAACCACGGTAGAAAATACTAAGTTATTTTCTACAACAGAAGACTTACATGGGATTTCTACATCGAGTCCACTTCTCTTTATTCTTATAAATAATTCAAAAAAAAAGAAAAAGGGAGGAGGTTTCCATCGCTTCAATCATCTACTGATATTTAGGTGTCTTTTTGCCAACTGGGAGGGAGTCAAATATTTTAGGGGATGGATAAAACTCTTCCAAGACCACAGTCTAACAGATACTCCTTCGAAGAACAAACGCATGCCTTGTCATGTGACCACATCTTCCATCACACTTAAGTGGTAAAGTGTTTTTGTATCTAGGCGTTCAGCTTCTTGAGGTTTATTTTTGGATGGGATGCGGAATAAGGTTAATATAACAGAATGAAAATACACTTGTCGAAGTGAAGTGTCCAATTGGCAGCATATTGAATGCGCAGTGCAATAAATGATACCATTATTACGTAGTAGGTTTTTTGTAATTACCAATGGCAAAAATATTTATTCTGAAGCATACTGTTTGATGGCTGAACGGGACGTAGTACAGGTGAAGTACGAGCTGAAGCTTTTCAGATTATTTGAATAGAGAGCTTGGATAGTTAAGGAATATACTAGATTTCCATAAAAATGTTATGAATGACTGGTGATTTGGTTTTAGTTTTCGTCATCATGATAAGAAGCTAAATGGTGTACCCCCTTGCATTGCTGTGATAAATCAGGATAAAATTGTTAAAACTGGCTTAAAGAGTGTAAGGAAAATATTATCTTTTACTCAGACGTGATGCAATAGACTAACAAAATAAATTTGTGTTAGAAAAATCGATCTTTTGTCTTTTTAAGAAACTTTACCTGGTTTTGAGGTTGTCACATATTGAAGGAGCCGTGGCTTAATGGTTAGTGCAACTGCATAGTAACCAGGAATTCCGGGTTCGATTCCCCGAGCTGCCGAGGAGAATTTGGAACTTTACAAAGAAAAAGCCATTGGTTGGCGTCAGGAAAAGCATCCGGCCAAGAAATTCCTCACTGCCAAATCAAAGTCCCTCTGAAGGGCACCGTCTGAGCCCCAATTGCTGGGGAAAAATGACGTTAAAACTAAAAACAAAACAAAAAAACAAACAAACAAAAAAACAAGAAAACATAGCTTCTCCACGTCTAAGGCAGTAAAAACTAGAAACGTACTCAAAGAGTACAAACCTCCACCAAACAGCTACAATACTTAGTAAATACTGCAATTCTGGATTCAGTTGCATGAAATATTCAAATTTAATGAATTCTGGTGCTTCCTCTAATAGTAGGTCTGAAAACACATAAACATCTTATGAAAAAAAGCAAGGCATTGATCGGATTTGAACGGAGAATCTTTTACTTAGCATACAGATGTTTAAACTAAGCACCAGCACCCATAGTTGCCAAACATTAAGTTTTCTTTTAGGTCCTTTAAAGTCTGCAAAGGTCCGTAGCGTTCTCCGCACTGTGCAATCCTGTACAAACTGAAACAAATTCCAGACGACAAACCCGATCAACACCAAAATTTAATGCTTCCTTCCTTGTGCTACTATCAATATTTCAAAAATTTTAAATTCAAATTCTGTTATAACATTTATATGGCTATTTTGCATATATTCAGATGACCAAACATGACCAAACGAAATGAAACCAAAACCTCCTTGGTGCATATGATAAAAGCAATGAAGCATCTCAGCACAGGCAAGGATGAAATCAGAATGGGAAAATCTCAATGTCCATTCTCTTTGCACTTTATCCCTCTTCATTGTCGGCAGAAAGTTTGCCGGGGACGGAAAGGGATAAAGTACAAAAAGAACGGACATTAAAATACTATGCAAAAAGACATTTGTTGGGGGCATGTTTACTTATTACTATTACTTTTTTCTTTGGTACTATATTAAGACAGTAATATTCTTTTGCATTATCTGTCACATTTTTATATGAAATTGTTGTGGTCAATAACACAGATCTGCGTTTAAAAAAAAAATCTCGCCGGATGAGTCTTTTCGGACTGATTTTGTATCTTTCTGA
>RDPX01000026.1:1220883-1233028 GCA_003991215.1 Morbakka virulenta
CCTTACCTTAGACCTTAGGTCCTCCAATCCCGTTCAGGATATCGGGCAGCAAGACTTCTCCATCGCCTACGGTCGTCAGCTACGGCTTGAGCGGTTCTGGGAGACAGCCCTCGTACAGTCACATCACTCCTGAATGTAGCTTGCCACGTTCTCACAGGTCTGCCTCTTCGTCTGCTTCCATCTACAGGTTTCCATTTCATTACTTGCTTCGCGTATCTGCTGGGTGGTAATCTGAGCACATGTCCTGCAAGTCTCCATCGTCTCTCTTCTACTTTCTTGTGTAATTAGATCACTTACACTTAAATCAGCGAGATTAGATTAGTCTTAACTCAAAATCGAACATTTCCATTTTTTATGGAAATACATAATGACTCAGCTGAACGTTTTGAAGTTGTAGCAATGGCTCTTGTTTTAGAATGGACAGCTTGCAGAGCTCATGTTTAAAACGTCGAAGAAAAGGAGTAAGAAATTTTTAATTGTAGAAACATGGCTAGTACCACGATCTGTTGCAAGAAGGTGCGCCTCGAGGATAGAGTAAGTCATGTTAGGAAATTTGTTATATCGTTTTTTATTACGGGTGTGTCCCTGTGTAACTAGACGGTTTTTTACTGCACTCTGAAGCACCCTGATTTCTTAAAGTCTATTTTTGATAATTTGTAAATGAGCTTTCTGTGAACTAAAAATAATCACCTTGGAGTGATGCTCGATATTTGAAATCTGCTTGCAGTGCCAAAGTGATTGTGAAAGTTTTCCAAAAATTTTCCAAAATCTTGAGTTACAAAGCAGTTTTTGGAAAATATGACAAAAAATTAGACGAAAAATGTAAGAGACTTTCCACAACAGGTTATCTTGCAGTTTTGAAACCAGAAGTAGCGTTTCAGAGAC
Organism: Morbakka virulenta; assembly: GCA_003991215.1. Taxonomy (NCBI): domain Eukaryota; kingdom Metazoa; phylum Cnidaria; class Cubozoa; order Carybdeida; family Carukiidae; genus Morbakka; species Morbakka virulenta. Next base: position 1,221,769 of record RDPX01000026.1, read on the forward strand.
TTAAAAACGCACAATTAAAGAAAATTTCATCATCAAAACTGAATGAAAGCCAAAATCTGACTCGAAGTGGGCGGAGTCACATTTGAGGTCAAGCAGGTTAGCGGTTTGTATTATCCAGTGAATTAAACGTTTTGATATTTATCACGATGGTTAAACTGTCACGGTAAAATTATCAGGGAGAAAAGTTTGGGTTTTCACATTGATGAAATTAATCATGATCTCACTGAAAAGGGAGTGAGAATATTGTGATATTAGCTTAATTGATTCGAAAAATTCAAAGGAGAATTACAATTTCTCTTGCGTTGGGTGAGGAATTGAAAACACATTCTAATCGGCAGGGGTTCCTTCCAACAGTTTACTTGCCATTTTCGTCCCGGTTTCATTGTGTGCAAAAGATGATAAAAGCCAAGGTGCTGGTTTGTAGTCCAGCTGGACTGCAAGAAGTGCCGGGCAAGAATTCCTGATCGAAGAAAAAGCTTATAATTTTTTATAATTACTGTTATAAACCTATTTGTTTTTAAAAAATTTTCAGGCACTTTTTTAGGTACCAAGAATTAAATAACTAGACATATACGACCTTCGGTCCGGCGACCCAGAGGTGAAAGGCCCCGAGCACTGCAGCCACTTTTTGAAAAACAACCAGTTGGCTTTTTTTTAATCAAATTTTAATTTCAAAATTTTGCTTCGTACAAAACACTGAATTACTTAAGCTGCGTATTAATTAGCAGCTGTACATAGCTATAATTATTACGTCATTAATGTAATAGAAGTGTATCCTCATTGGTTGTCAAGGGCTAAAAAGCTCCATCAACGAGGCTGTATCCCTGTTTTTTATGCTGAATGAACACCCATCTCCTCGTACAGGATAAAACATAGATTTCTGGCAAGAAATTCTGCCTTCTGCCAATAACAGCAGGATATATGAATTAATATATGATCAAAGAAACACTGCGTGAGTTTTGACCTCCTCTTCCATAGCTTGTACCTTTAATACCTGGCAGTCCACTCAGGGAAATGTAGGAGCATATTTAAAACATTTATTTGTAACCAGCTAAGTAAGGACGGCGTGAAGGAAGTTTCTTTTCTATTCCTACAAACGATATTTATATTTAGTTGTTCTTTGGTAACCATAGGATAGTATGACTTGAAAGATTAAATGACAATTTTGTGTCAAGGAACCGTTTAAGTAATGATCAGATCTAGCAAAATCTTTGGATGGGGTAAGCCAGTAAAATATTTCTTTTGGGGGGGCGGGGGTTTCTTGCTCTTTTCTTGACGGAGAAGCATATTTTTTTAAGTATTGCTTTAATCATTTAAAAGAGCACTTAGCAGAGCATTCGAAAGAGTTATTATCATACACGGGGAGCCATAATAATGTTGATAGTACATCTGGCACTGCGACAATAAAGCTAGTTAGGAGCTCCCGGTGTCATTCTTAAGACAAAGAGAAGTTAGTTAGAGTGGATGATCTTGGAATTGTGCTTTTCTTTGCTGGAGTGGTTGTTAGAGTCGACTGCCTGTGGGACACTGAAGGGAGACCAGTGTACAGTCTTCAAAACTGTTGCAGGGTTTGCAGGTTTCTGAAAGGTCAACCACTTGCCATAGCTTTGGGTAAGATATGATTTTCAGTATGTGGTGGGTACTTTTGAAGTCCCTTCAGTTTCAAATCCTGTAGAGAGAATGGAGTCATTTTGTGTGTTTGATTTAAACATGTGACCACATAGTTTGATTAAATTTTAATGTAATTTGTAGCATAAGAAACTCAAGTTGAATATTATGTTGTTGTCCTAATTGGTCAAGGATAATTGCTTTGTTTTGTGAATTGTCTTGCTCTTCGCTCCAGGAAAGTGTATATTCACATGACACCTTATCTTACGAAATATTGCCCTGTCATCATGTACGTCATGTACTTTTGGTCTTGGGCAGAAGGGACAGCCTGCATGGCCATTTTAGGGAAGATACAGCGAGTTCTTTACCACAGTAAAAACTGGGCAAAATGGGCACATTTCGGTGGATTAGGTTGTGTTTTTTTGTCTTACGACTTTGTGCGTGGGATGCCCAAACTGCTATTAACGAATTATCGTGAACGGACCCTGTAATCTTGATCTGTATTTCCTTTTCTCAAGATATTATAGTTTAATTTCTTATTGATTTGCTGGTGTAGGTTAATGGTGAAATGGCACAGAGTTTTTTAAAGGCGGAATTCCCATACGAGAGAGAATTTTGTTGCTTTTGTGTTTGGAAACACTAGTTAAGAAGAGCACACTCATCTGTTTGTCCGATATACAAATATTTCAAGAAAAACGGCATGGTATTTTGAGTAAATCTACGCATTGATTGGGAGATTATCTCCCCCAATCCAAGAAAGCCTAGGAATTATGTTTCAGTATATTTGCACATAGCTTTAAAATGTGATTTCCTAATGATAATTTGACTTCTCAATTTATCCCTTAACTTTCAAATTTAATGTTATTTGTTTTGTATTTATTTCAGCAAGGCAGCATGTTATATTTTTAGACTGATAAGCAGTAGGACATTTGTTCCAAAAATATTCATATGTTCAGTTAAAATGCACATTTAAAAGACGATTTTCTGATATTTTGATAGGTATCTTACGATTTATTAAAACGTGCTAAGTACTTGTATTAATATCAGGAAGTTGAAAAGGTGTTTTAATATCACCCCTAACTTCTGTGATACGACGCATTTTTGCGAGTAAAGAAGTACAAAAATACACTAGCCAGATTTTAATCCTCAGCATATCCTTCGATGAGGCATTAACTCTCGGAAGAAAACACGGAATTAGCTCTCTACTGTTGCAAGAATGAATTAACAACAGTCGCATTTCCTACGTATTAAATACACTCAATGACCCTCAGCACTCAAGTCGCTTTAAGTCTTGCTTGGGGAAAAGACCCAACATACATACATGCATAGAATCATGACGTAAGCCATAGCCAATAAAAATGAGGATGAAATAACCAAGGTTGGATTAGCGCGGGTTGAAATACAAGAAAATCTGAAACCGAGGTAATTACAAAAGTCACACACTGAGACAAATTTGGGGATAATTATGAAAAGTGGGTGTTGTGACACTTAAGCTGAGTCTGGTCTTTTCAGGTAACGATTTGTGAAATATTTTGAATTCGCTACATGTGACAGATCTCCGCTAATCATTCGACCGTCGCACAAAACAAGGAGTAAATGAGGTAATGACGATGAGCTTTTGCATTTTCACAGTAATAATCACAAAGATATTTCTTTGTTGTTTAATTTGTAATATTTTTATTTGTTACATGTGATTTAACGGTTTGCTGGTTTTTTATTACACTTATTTAATACAACAATCGTAAACTTGGTTACAAAAATTGCTTCAGTTTTTTGAAAGTCAGCTTTGAGTAATGAACTGCATTCACAACATGATGTTCAAATATTGGATTAATTTACATTACAATAGGTGACGGTATCCATTTGGATTATCAGAGAACTACCGGTATTTAAAGCATTGTGATCCACACGTGAGAATCCAAATTATGACTAAATTTGATGTCAAGTTCATCCTTTCTTCACTTCGCGCCACAGGATGATGCAAACCATTTTCTCAAATTACGATATGGGTCGGTTGCCATTGATAATTTTTTTTTCTGAAAGAAAAGTGGTTCCTTCATTTAAGAACCCCCGAATAGCCAAGCAACATATTGAATCAACGTTGGAAACAAACATTGCTTTCAGTTTTAGATTTTCTTTTAAGAATATTTTTTTGAATGTGATGAGTGGATAAAATAGAGTGATTTTAATTGGGTTGGCACACATCTTCCTTCGGAATCAGAAGTTACTGGGTCCAAATAAAGTACCATCGCACATTTCGTTACTTATCGCATGAAGGCTTTAATGGAAGGTACAAGAGGTATATTTTTAATGGTACGCAATCCCCTTAGTCACAGTTTACCTTGCAGTAAACAGGTAATCCTAGACCACTTGTAACTTGATAAAGGCTGGTTTAATTCTGATGAAATGGTGGTGTGGTCAGACAATATTCAATGCAACACCCTCAACTTCAAATGAGCTGAATTAGCCAATGATTTTTTTTACGCGAAATCCATTTTGGTCGTTGACAGAGTTCGCAGAACAAAACCCAGCTGACCGGTTTGGTTTCACTTACCGCATCGATGTTTGTATTCACCATTATTCTCAAAACAATTTTAACATGTTAATCTTTAAAACCGATTTTTGTAATATGTTTTTTGCGCATAACATTGCTGTACGTGTTTTTGTGATTTTTCTTAAAAGTCATTCGCTTATTACAAAACCATAAGATCACTAAATACACAGGGCAAAAGCTACTTGAAAGTAGTAAAAAAGTTTAGGTAAAGACTGGTAACAATATACATTCGACTTGAAGGAATGGAGATTCCAGTGGTGAGAAGACCAAGTCGGTGGAAGGAAATTTCTTAGTCGCGAGGTGCAAGGAAGAGAGCTGTTGCTGGACAATGTGAATTGTGCATATGTAAAATGAGCAAATGCACAATAAACCAGTAATATTGGAATGGAAGTCTATTGGATCGCAAGAGAAGTAAGCTTTGCCGAAGAGTGCCTGTAGATATATTTACACTAATAAAGTCAAGGAAACCACGTTACAACAATTTGAGGAAAAATCTGTTTTGAGTTGAATCCAATACATCGAGTGAAATACAATTAGCTGGGCTCCATATCTTGATGTGACAGTAGTACGTTATGAAGAGGTAAACGATAGACCTATAGAAACAAAGTATAGTTCTGGGGTAAAACGACTCCTGGGACGTAGAAGTGAGCCATTGAAAGTCATACACTAGAAATTATGAGAAAAATTTAGGCTGAGAATGGAAACTGGGCGGGTTTTTGGAAAGTAAGAATCGGCCTTAAAGACTGGTTGAACGAAGGAATGTCTTAAGTGATTAATTGAGAGAAGTGCAATTTTCGAAGAGTTAAACGTTGCGAGTTATCCCTTTCAACTACATAACAAAGGTTACACTCATACGTAGCAGCAGCTATCTCAAGACAACAGAGAAGAGTCATCGGTGTAGACTGCTAGAGAACAGATTATATGGTCGGGAGTGTCACTGATAAAAGGAATAAAAACAATTGTCTTCAGGACGGACCCCCTTGGGGAACCAGCATTGATGAAATAGCTAGAAGAGAACTGCTGACCAAAGGCCAACTAGTATCATAAAAGGAAGAGTTGTTAACATATCATGTGACCAAAAATACTACCGAACTTGAGCTTCTTCAAAAGTCCTGCACGGGAAACTTTGTCAAATGCCTTACGAGATGTAGCAAGCAACTGTCCAAGCTTTGTTAGTTACATTTATGACGCAGTACGTCCTGTCAGTTTTGACAGTAAGAAGATCAGGAGTAGCTCGACCCGTACGACAAGCGTACAGTAAATCAGAGAACAGGTGAATAGAAAAGAGTTGTTTTACTAGGAGATGACTGATCAAAGAATCGGAGACCTTGTTGTTTATTGAAAGTAAACCAAATTGGATTGTAGATGTGAGGATTAGTCTGTTCATAGCAGTTTCTTAAGGCTGAGATTCACATAAGAAGTTTCCAAGAACAAAGAAAACATGACTACAATATGCACTTCTAAAAGAGCGTAGACAACACAGGAGACAGCTCAGGAGAACATTTCTGAAAAACAGTTAGAGGAATATCATAAGGACCATTTACTTTAGGGCCCGCTTTTGTTGAAACAACGTTAACTGAATTGATGCGAAAGCTATTTAAAAGCCAATTGATTTTCAGATGGAAATAAAAAATTGGACTACCTTAGCTAGTAACGGTAGAATAGAAACTAAATGGTTGAGCAAAAAGCTCAGCGTTACCCCTTGGTGCTTCCAAGGCCGGAGTGCCATTGAAACGAGGAGGAAAAGACCTGTTACCACGTAAAACCGATTCACGTCACAAAAATTAACTTTTTGAGGAAATATACAGTCGTGAATACCCTGCCTAGAGCCTTGTTTAGTATTACGAATAACGCCTCTACAATTATTACGAATGGTGGCTCAAAAGTACAATGAAAAATATTGCTGCTTTTCATGATAAAATAACAGATTATAAAAGCCGTAGACAATGAAACGATTTCCTTCTTAATATGTGATTTAAGATTGAATGTAACGTATTTTTGTATTTCCTGCCATCGATAGCCAGTAGAGCTGCAATAACGTACCCAGTTCTGTAGAACTAACTGATCGTACGTTTTTGTTATCGAGTGGTTATACACCATCTGGTGAGGACAGGGAAAAGACCTCGGATTCGGCACCCAGCAACAACCAAGCTGAGTTAAATGGAGGCACATGTGCTGTAGCCACAAGAATAAGGTAAAATAGATAGTCAAAATAGAACTGTAACACCACTTAAACCTTCAAAGTGCCGCCTCGCAAGAAGCATAGGAAGGAAAATTGCTCAAGGGGTTGCTGTTACATTACAACTCGTGACTACAGCATTCAACACTCCTAGCCCAATTGCTCATAATGCATAAAACATAAAATTGTTATTATTATTGTTATTATTATTATTATTATTATTATTATTATTATTATTATTAAAAAAATATCATTACATTTCTTGAGAGTCAAGGCATGACCATGAGGCAGTTTTTGTGTTTAAGTAATGGAGCGTACAAGCAGCTGGATTGCGTCAGTCGTTGGATTGCCAGATATTTGAAGAATTCGTTTTTCCAGTCCTCTCTTGATCGGACCCAGTGTTCTGCTTACAACAGGTACCGTTGTTGTTTTTTACTCCCACATGTTGCTGACCTCGATTTTCAGATTTTTGGACCTGGACAGCCTCTCCAATTCTTTGATTGTGACGGTCTTTTGGGTAAAACAATCATACCGAACGAATTGCATATCTTTTCGCCATTATTTTTGGTGATGATGTCAGGCCTGTTAGAAAGAATCTCCTGCCATATTCACTAGCATACACCACAGAACTATAACGTAGTCGTTTTCTGTTTTCTGTCATTCGGTTGCCGATTCTAATATTAAGATTGTTTGTTACTACAGCTGAGGTTTTGACCGGTTCAGTCTTGTTGTGGTGTTGATCTCACTTCAAATGAAAAGTCTGACTTGTATTATTGTTGAATTTTTCGCCCTTCCATAATGTCAAGGTAGACATTTTCTTGATTCAGTTTTTAAGGCGGTTTTAATGTCAAGTTGAATATCTGATGCTTCCATAAGTTTTACTTTCTTGAAAGTAGCCTTTGCACATTTGACTATTCCAAATTGCATGTTGATTGTCATTCAAGTCTTGAGATCATCATGTAGAAGAGATGGATATCTTTATGAGTTTGTATTTCATATCCGTGCCCAGTGTTGCTCAGTATCGTACGAAGTAGGGCCAGGCACACAAAAAATGGTAATGGAGAGAGGACGTCTGCTTGGAAAATGCCACTGTGTACCTTGATGGTGATGATTATTGTTACTATCATTATTACTATTACTATTCTATTACTATTCTATTACTGCATGGAACCTGCATCCGCATCCTGTGAGATGTACCTAAATTTCCTATTCATAACCAACCATCTAAACAATTTATTATTGGTTTGCTATCACCCACCACAACCACCAGTCGAGAAAGACGGTTAAACCGACTGTACTCTGATCTCTTCATCATAGTATTACCCGAAGAGGATGCCTTGTGCGTACTTTCACTCACGGTATAGGGGAAGACCCCGGCTGTTCAGCCTACAACAATGGAGGACAAGATTTAGAAAGACAGAGAAGTTCGTAAGTGATGAAGATTCTTCTATAACATATGTCTTTAGGATTGATTTTGTTTTCTGGCAAAGTTGCTATGATAGAAGACTACCCAACGTGGCCTCAGGTATCTCGGCATTGCTTCTTCCTTTGATCTTTTCTTCGTAAGCAATACCTCTTATTTTTCACTGTTCCAAGTAGGCAGTGACATCTGCAGCATCTGAAACGTAAGATTAATTACCCATTTTTCAAAATTCTTTGTCACTGCCCCTTTGCTTTAGTGACTTATGGCTTAACATCCACCTACTTCATTTCCCATATTTTTGCGATTTCTTATTTCAGTTGGTTGTAATCGGTGCATTTCTCATCATCTTTCTTTTCTATACGAGTATCGAATGAGGAACATGGGTCTTTCAACTTGCAACTGTTGTCTTTCTTTTCAATTATAGTGATACGTGTTAACCCCCACTCCCCAACTGCTGATCACATTGTCCGCACCATTGGTGATTGTTGAAAGTACATATTGTTTGTTTCATGCAACGTTTCATCCCACCCGAGGTTAATCAGGCTGCCTTCACCAAAGAGTTCCAGCAATATTTCCATTTAAGACGATTGCACCAGGTACCACAGTTTATGGACGCACCAAAATGCCGAGTAAACTCCTGAAGTATTGAGTGGATGGAATCTTATAAGATCAACATATTGTCATTATTATCAAACAATGGCAAAAAGCCTTGTATGGTACATATTAAGTACGTATATTATTGTAGCTGGACCCGTTGGTGGTGTGAGGGGGGGGGTAATCATAATGGCTCCCTTAACTTTTTAAAACGCCCGTTCAATACATAAGAAGAATTGCTGATTGAGCTGGCTATGTATTTGCGGTAGCCACTGGTGTTCTACTTTTCTTCTTTTCTTAGCACACGAAATATCCCTGTTTGTAATATATATGTATTTTATTTTGGAAAATTACGTCACTAATTAGGTTCCCTTTAAGTTTACATACAGTACCACTAAGACCATTGGAAGCCAAGAGTAAAGACTTTGTCGTTCTCGTCGAAAAGAGAAAGGGGAAAAGAGAAAAACAATCGCTGTACTACACAGTAAAGGAGATATTAACAATATAAGATAAAATTTTGATTAATGCCCTAAAAAGTTGTTTTTTCCAAAATTGACAGTTGACAAATTGATACCAGTATTCATTTTTGAAGCGCATTGTAGAGGTATTTATTACCACTTCCACAATGGCATTGTTCTAGTGGATATCAGACATGTATTACTTCTACAGTTTTGTTTAGTAAGTGTAAGTTTATATTGCCGAGAGTATTCCAAGGTAGTGTGGGGATTAAGCTAATACGTTGCGAGTACTGTGCAGCTGGGGACTAATTGAACCATGTGATATACTAGACTTATTAGGTAATAGAAGGGTGTGCCAAGGTATGCTGCTGCACTCTATCGGGATTCCATGTTCGACCTGACTACATTTGACATGCATAAAATTGAAAATTCACAGCAATTGTTTTCCAAACTTCCAAAACATTGGAAGATTTTATTTTACCCAGGAGCTGGTTTTTGAAAATAGCAGGGATAGGTAAATTCATTTTATTGTTTTTGAGTTAAAGCCTTCATCTTAGATTGAAAGGTAAGGTCATGATATTCAGGACCCCATTACCAGCTATGGACATACCTACATACATAATTACACATTAGTATTTAGAGCTGTGAAGACTGTACCAGTCTGGGTGAATGTAGATGTATTAATAAAGTAAGATTTTTGTTGGACATTGGTATAAATATTTGAATTTCAAGTTTTAATTTATTCTCATTGACTTTTTTTTAAAAAAAAGTAAACATCCTCTTTGTATTTTAGTAAAAAATGTGTAGAATATCAAGTACTCTTCAAAATTATTTGTTCAGTAGGATTAGCCGCCATATGTTTTACGCGGTTTTCGTTGCATTTTATTTGAATAGCCATTAGGACCTCTCATAAGCATTCTTTTTTAATGTTGCTATGCGAAGTCGACTACAGAAGTTGGTACACAAACGTTTGACAGCTTTCATGCATTGAATGAAATTACTTCAGAAATAGAAGAAAGGTTTTTTCGTTCATTTTAAGTGCCTTAGTGAATGCTCAAGCCCAAGACAGGCTTCTATTATAAATGAACTTCAAAAGCAGTACAAGTTGACATCTGGTAAGGTTTTATTTCTTTGGTGCGGAGAGTAAACTGAGTACCGGAGCTTCCGTTTTGTATTGGTTTCTGAGGGCTTTAGGTATAGAAATCTGTAGTAGTTAGGACAGGGTTACTCACATGCTCCATTTATTAACTACAGAAGGAATACGTATATACATATTTGTATCTACGAAATGCTCTAATAAGAAGCCTGAACTACTTGGTCACGCATGGGTTGATGTCTCTAATGCCATTTTCTTATAGCAGTCTTGAGGCTACTTCAATTAATATAAGAGGTCTTTCTGATCATTTGTTGGATTCCTCTTCTTCTTTTTGTGCCCTATCGTATGACATTGGCAACTAGTTTATGCCAATCGTTCCTGCTTTCAGTGCATCGAAAAACTTCAATCGCTGACATCCCACTCAATTCTGCAACTCTTTGGAGAAATGTAACCCTTTGTCTTCCTCTTGCTCTTTTTCCTGCTATCTTGCCCGTAAGTGCTAGCTTTTCCATGCCGTCTTTTCTCATGCAATGTCCAAGGATCTGTAATTGCTTTTTCTTAATTGTTTTCATCAGCATTTTTTTGTAGGTCTGCTTTGATTAAAATTTCTTCATTCGTTGTATGACTTTCCCATCGTACTCTCATTATTTTCCGCAGAAACCATATCTCTGCTCCATTGATTCTCTTTTCCATTTCTTTAGAAACAGTCCATGTCTCACTTCCATATTTTAGGACCGGCAACACGTAACATTCCAGTACCCTTAGTCTTGTTGATATGGTGACCTTTAGATTGCACAAGATTTTCGGCCTGTCTTGACTTTGCAATTCTTCGTTTGATCTCCCTGTCACATCTATTGTCTGATGTGATCAAGCTTCCCAAATAACTAAACCAGTTCGCTTGCTTAATTTTTTTGTTATGAACACAGATGTTATAAGATGGAATGTCCTTCTCTTTGGCTACTATCATGCACTCTGTCTTTTTTGTGTTGACATGTAAGCCCTTTTTTGCACTTTCTAAGACTACCTTTTCTACTAATTCTTGAAGTTGTTCTACCGATGTGGCTACCAGAACCAGGTCATCTGCACAGCGGAGGTTATTAATTTTTCCCCCTCCCACAAGATGCCCTGCCATATCTTCTAATTCTCTTAATATTCTTTCACTGTAGAGGTTGCATAGGTCAGGTGACAGCACACATCCTTGTCTTATTCCTTTCTTTATTTCAACATATTTGCCTACTTGATTACCGATTCTTATAGCTGCTGTTCGTTTCCAAATAAAGGTTTCTTAAATCTTTACCATCTATCTGGATATCTCTAACATTTCCAAGAGTTTCTCGTGTTTGACATT
>RDPX01000026.1:1242362-1253293 GCA_003991215.1 Morbakka virulenta
CTCTTGCAAAGACTTCTTTTAGCTTTTTACCCATGGACGAACAGTACTTTCGCTTAAATGTGGGAACTTCAGACAGAATTTTCTTATGGCAGCTGCAGCTCCAGAAATGGCTGCAAACTTAGCGATTTCTTGTTTGTCTTTTTCTGAATAAACTGTTCGTTTTCGTTTCCATCCTTGAACAACTTTTAAACTTTCGTGTACTTTTTCAAGCTCGCTTGCAAAAATGTTGCCTGGCAAGTTATTCTTTATAGACTGGCACACATTAGAAAAGCTCACACTGAAGTGTTTTTCAGATTTTAAAAAATACTTCAGCAGCGACATTTTTCATGTTTCTTGATTGATGTTTCACTATGTAATGACTGTAAGCAAAAAATATTGCAATCGAATATTTTTTGTATACAATATTCGAATGTTTCAAAATTGGAAACGAATATTTCCTGATTCGAACGTTCCAAAATAGAGCATTCATCTGGTATTCGATTCAAGAAGGGGCAAAATATGATGTGGAGGTTCATAGAAAGAAACCCGTGGTCTCTCCTTTATTACAAGGTGGTTTAGAGACCCCGATCAAAGTTTCCGTTACATGGGTCTGTCTTGATAAATTATCTATTTTAGTGGCAAAAGTAAAAGAAGTAGAGTATCCTATTATTGGTGAATATATTGACAATTTAAAAGAGATTTTACATGAACTTGGGGTAGAAATTGATGAAGAAAATGAAGATGACGGAGATGACAGTGATTGCGGTGTTGACGATATTGCTTTTCAAATGGACACTGACAATGAAGATAAAGCATAGAAAATTTTTGTAACATCAGATGATTTGCCATTCTGAGGAGAAGATTGAAAAGTTTAAAAATTTCAACATGTTTGTTCTCTTTCTTTTTCTATTGATCAAAATTATATATCCGCGAGGTGTTTTGAAGGCGTTTAAAAATTATTTATAAGAAAGAAGGTTGGATGAAATCAACGGGGGACATTTTAGCGCTAGACATTAATTAACGGAGGAAAAATTTATGCCATGAATAAATTAACATGTTTTTAATTAACGCGATTTGGAAAACTCGCGTTTCTACTCGTCATACAGGCCTGCTTGAAGAGCCGTGGCTTAATGGTTAGTGCAGTTGCACATTAACCAACCAAACCGGGTTCGATTACCCGAGCGGGCGAAGAAAATTTGGAACTACGCAAAAGAAAAAGCCATTAGTTGGCGTCAGGAACGGCATTCGGCCAAGAAATTCCTTACTTCCAAAACAAAACCCCTCTGAAGGGCACACTGTCGGAGCCCCAATCGCCCGGAAAAAATGAGGTTAAAACTAAAAAAAAAATAAAGAAAGAAATTCAGGCCTGTAATTTCCACTCGGCTAACAGCACACATGGTTATTTGCCGCCTTTCGAAAAGTTGCAAAGCTGCTTGGTACCACCAGTATATTTCAGCAGTTTTTTTATTGGCAATTGTATTCTATAAAAAGTCACTTGTCTAAAGGAAATATTTTGAAATGCTACCTAAAGGAAAGATGCATGTCATCATGTTTCCAATAAGCTGACAAAATTGGAAAAGGGAAGAAATCAATATAATTAACAGATTAAAAATATGCAAATAAAAAAATCACACATGTCAGTAAAGTGGCTTTAAGTCTTGATTAGGGTGAATGATCTTAAAAGAGCCTTATTATTCAATGTATAAATTTTAATTTTAATGGTCCTGGTACTCAGAACGACACATAGGTTTCTTAACTATATGTAGAATATATTTGATTTTCATTTCTCTTATAACAGATAATGTCATGAAAAATACCTGATAACTTTAATATACGAATTGTGTAAAAAAACATTTGTTTATTTTATTGGGAAAGCAAAAAAAAGGCCCATTTGAATAACGTTGATATTTCTCGTTTGAAAACAAATACAAACAATCTTTGTTTTACCGCTTTCATTTCTGCGCAAAAGAAATCACTCAAAACAAACTCTGTGCCACCGTGCCATGCGTTTTATTTTCTTTTATTTTTGAAACAAGAAGTAAACTAATCATTAAAGAATGGGCGTGACAACTTGTATGTATAATTAATAGATTTGACTAAGGTAAAGAAATAGGTAGATGTCATTGAGGTTCTGACACGAAATATATTTATTTGAAAAGCCCTGGCCTCATAACGAATTATTATAGAAGCAGTACTAATATTAACTCAGCCTATACAATGTTTTTAATAACAAGTATCTTGAGTAGGGGTTGGTTGGGGGCTATTAAAATGTGTCACCTTGTCTACTTTTAAATGATACACTCAAAAATGCGCAGTCAGGCTCCCGCTATAATAGAGATCTTAATCCCATAAGTGGTAGCCAAGGAAATGATTCAAACAAAACTTGAATATCTCAATTAAAATTACTTTCAGTATGGTCGAAAGCTTCCCGCTTGTACTCGATGGGACCAAAACACAAGTCCGGTATGTTTTTTTCGTCAATACAGAAAAAAAAGGGGGAGGGGGGGGGAAGGGAGGATCTAGAAATCCGGCCATTTTCTGTGATTGGATGACTAAAACAAATGAGGATCATAAACATTCTTTTTATCTACAAAGAGGAGGTGATGAAGGTTGAATATGAATTGCTCTGCTACTTACATAGATATATATAACAGAAAATTTTCACTGCAAAGCAACATAGTTGCTTTGCAATGAAAATTTCTTTGACATCATTTATTCCTACAATGGCTTCATTGGTCAGGCCATGCACTGTATTTATTGCACAACCTCGTAGAGAGACATAACTGGATCATGTTTGCAGTCCTCTAGAGAAGTGATTATTTTTCCATTATCCACACCGGATTTGCAAGCTACAAAGTCGTTTCCTCGTCAGGATCGACCTCAGTATCCACTTTATTAAATTGCAGATGATAATGAGTACAATTTCTTTTTTCGGGTTTAATTTTAAACTGCGAGATGCAGAAGAAGTTGAAAAGTTAATACGAAATGAGGCAATATAAATGTCACTTTACGTAATCCACACAATTGGTTCTACTTTAAAGATGTAGGTTAAACTTTTGACCCTATAGATCTTGATTGTGACGCAAGTTATGTGCTTTTTTACACTTTGCCAGCACGGTTTGTGTCTTTAGTGTATGCTAGCATTTTGAGGGTAACAATATGATGAACTTCATCAGACCAACTTATGGAAGAAGAATCCTATTACTTGTTGTGATACTGGCTTAAAAAACAACTAAGAGTGCACGTTGTAGAAATAAATGTTTAGTATGCATAAAACCAAATAGCAAAGGTATGATATACAATTGTATTGTGTATTTGTAAAAACATAATGAACTAACGGTGAAAAATATGATTTTATAGATATACGAGACACCAGGTTATCATACAAAGAAAGGGTGTATACATGAATGTATTGTGCGTATCCGTGGATCCGTAAGAAACTGCAGGGTGGGGAACGTACACAGAGTTCTTCTCGAGCAGTTTGGAAAAAGAGTAGTTAACTTGTTACCATCGTGTCACGTTTTTGTAGTTTGCATCACAACTTACAAAAGAGAATAAAAGGAAACGTCTGGTAAGGGTATGTGGCTTAAAGAGTTTTTTATAGGATACTGAGAAGGAATAAATTAATGACCTTTAATTACTTTAATTAAGGAAGATAGATTTAATTTAAAAAATATACTAAGAGTGTTTTTGGATGTGTTATTGTACCCTTCTGGATAGGGGTATAGATAGCGTGTCAAACAGCTCTATTAAGGCATGCCATAGTAGAATGAACAGAAAGCCTTACATTGGGAAAAAAAGCTTAAGAACAGAAGCAAATGTGAAAATGAAAGAATGTTAGCAAAGGAAACATTGCTGGTCAAAATCAGTGAGCAAAATGACCATTTTTTGTCGCTTTGAGTAATGTACGGTGCTAATTTGTACTTGTTTTTCCTCGTTAAATTAACAAGCTATTAATCANGAAAATGGCAGATAAATATTTAGTTTTTAAGTATCATAAGAGTATATTGACCTGGTAATAGAAATCATTACAGGAGACGGCTTCAAAAATTTGGGGAACTGGTTACGAAATTATTGAGAATTCTTGAAGTAGTTCAACGTTATTGATATGGATTTTTGACTTTGTTTCTGTTTTTTGACTTTGTTTCTGTTTTTTGACTTTGTTTCTGTTTTTTGACTTTGTTTCTGTTTTTTGACTTTGTTTCTGTTTTTTGACTTGCAGTTTTGCTTTTCCATTTTGGTTTTATATCGCCCAAAGATTTCGAACTTGGTGCTCCTAAAAAGGAAATACAATTTTTTTGTGTTTTATTTTTTAGTTTTACAGGTACCCCCACTGATTTGTATAAGTAGGTGACGGAATGACCTCCATCAATATTTGGCCTGAGGTTAATAATAATAAACAATAATAATAATAATAGTAATAATAAAACGATGATGATAATCATGTTGATTTTAGTCCAGTACTGTTCACCCATATCAAAATTTGAGAATAAGCAAAGAATAAAAGTCATCTTGAGAAATTGTTGTTTCAAAGTATCCATGTATTCTTGTTATCCTTTTTTCGCTAGAAATCAGAAACACGCACACCTGCAGCTGTCCGTTCAGCTTTCTGTGTTTGAGCTTTTTCGAATTTCGGACGTTTTTAACAAGCCTGTAAGGTTTGGTGAGTCGACTGTTCCTTTTCTTTTTAAGTTGTTTTCTAAAAGATAAAAAGTTATTTTAATGACTACTATATAGAATTTGAAGCGCAGATCCGGAAATATTTATAATACTTAAAGCTTGTTAAATATTATGGTAGTATTAAGAAAAAAGGTTGCATATCCTCCAAGCCTAAACTTACTACCATTTTTTTTCTTGTCACATTATTTAGACCAGCTGGAGTTTATTTGGTTGTAACATTCATACCCTTGCCCTTCAAGATTTCTACTCAACTCGATTTACAACACTTTTCTTCTTTTTATTACAATTGCTTAACTGTTTTATTCAGGTAGCTAGTCACTTTAAGTCATTTGAACATTTGAACATTTGAATTGGAACTATCAGGTTTCAAACTCGACTTTACATCTGAACCACAAATGAAACTGTGTAGCCTCAACTTCTTAACTCTTAAATGTTGGATAATTTCTCCTTTCATGTTCTTCCTCAGTTTAGTTTTAAAGAAATATTAGAAATGAAGAAATTGAGAGTAATGCATTTTATCTAAAACCAAATTAGTTCAAGATTTTGTCTTTCCTCTCTGACCTTGCAATATACGACATCAACTTCAATTTGATATGATACATTCTAAACTGACACTTGGTCATAACGAAAAGGAAATTGAAAAATGTGAGTAAACAGAAGAATGATATTATTGTTTAAACCTGTTTAGTGGACTGTATGTATTTATATTCTACTTATGTCAACAGGAATTCAAAAATAGCTCAAGCTGGATAACAGAGAACAGTACCTGCACGAAAAACGGAGTTTGTGCAAGAAGGCCGTGAATTTTCTATTTCGAGTAAGCGGCTTTTTTATTTATTTGAAATAGGGAATCCTTATTACAAGAAGGATAAAGAGGTGTGACTAGACTAACAGAAATTATATTTTTAACGGGGTGTCGTCTTAAAATGGCAAGGGAAAAATTTACCGAAGAGAAATTGGTTCAGTATTGGTTATTTATAAATGCGAAAGTCATATATCTGTGTTCCAGAATGATAAGAAGTAATGATGTTACCACCTTGTGCTTTTTTTATTTGCATTAATTTTCGTTGCCTGCTTATTTTATACAGCATTGGAAATACGTTTGGTGGTCAGAGTTCAGAGAGGAATAATAAAGCTACAAATGGTGAAAAGGATTGGATAAGTTTAATTAAAGCACTAGTAGCAATTTACCAAAAAATGAGTCTTGCAGAAACGGGAGTTACATTGACAATTTTGTTCTTACTTTTAATAATTTCACTTACAGGAAACATTCTTGTTATTTTATCATACCTGCTCAGTGAACGTAAACGTTTGCGTGGATATACACATCTTCTGATATTCAATTTAGCTATTTCAGATACTCTAATAACGTGCTTGTCACTACCGTCTCGTATATCCTTGTTATTTAAAGTGGATTGGGGAAACGGATTCACTTCATGTAGCGTTGTAATTGCATTTTCTGTTTTCTTTTTTACTTCTACGAATTATAACCTATTTCTGGTGACTCTGGATAGATACTTGGGTATCATTCATGCTGTCAAATATCGAGCTAAAGGGAGCCGAAAGAAAGTAAAGATAGCAATTCTAATATCGTGGATTTTGTCATTTATTATTGGGTTTTTTCCATTAACTGGTGCAGGACAAGGCGAAAACAAGTTCACAAGTGACAAAATTTTATGTACTTTTGGGGCTGTTTTGAGCCCTCCGTTTAACAGTTTTGTTTCATTCGTGACGTTTTTGATACCATGGGCTATAATGATTGGAATGTATGTCCAAATTCTGAGAGTTGGTTTGCCATCGGTACGGACTGGGATGCGCTCTAACATACATCCTAACAACGGACAGATGGTATCGCAGAAAGCTAGGAAGCGAGAGGCAAGGAAAATGAAATCTCGAGCCAATGAACTTCGATTAGCTCGTGTAGTATTTCTTGTCCTTGCTCTCTACACTATATGCATGTTGCCAATTTCTGTAATGGACTTGATTCAGTCATACGCCAGCTATAGATTTTCCTGATGAAGCCTTTAAAGTGGCATTAATGTTTGCATACTGCAATTCAGCAGTTAATCCTCCCATTTATGCTGCAAATATTGAGTATTACAGAAAAATGTTCCTTGAGCTTCTAACTTGTAAAACATGTAAAAAACATTTTCAAGCAAAATTGCATATTAGTCGTAATTCTGGCTATCAAAATAGAGTTAGCAACTCACCAAGAGAAAACGGAGAAACTCGTTGGAAAAAGACGCTAGACGTACCAGGATCGGCTCTGACACTGCCTACCAACAGCATGATACACAGCAGTGAATACAATGGTAGCACAGATGACTTGTCTGTTGATGGTCTGACTGATATTCCAAGTACAGCAACAGTATTTGGCGACTTAAAAGCCAAAAGTGTATCAAATGCATTGTATGCTTCTACGAGAACGGCGCTGTCCGTTATTTTAAGCGAGGAAGAATTAAGTGCATGTATATTTGATGTCGGGAGTTACAGTCAGGTGCAGATTATTTCTAATGAAAGTGCATTGTGAAAGTATTTTAAAACTGGTTCCCTTGAGTGAGAGCGAAAAGCGAGTTTATCATCAGTATACCGAAATGCTTGCAAATCAATGCAAGACACCGGAGTTCATCTCGAGGAAACGGAATCCAATGATTAGAAAGGATGTTATCCTGAGACACAAAAATCTGTCGCTTTTAAGCGGGCGAACAGAACATGTCCAAAATTATGCATGGCAATTTTTTTGTTGCCTACAATTTCTCATGTACTGGGACAAATTGTTTTTGTGGATGGTAAAAAATAAAAGGTGGCGTAATCAACGCTGCTAATAGATGGTCTTTACTTTTAGGAATTGGAGTATTTAAAATATTTGGAATTATGTTACAGGTGTTTTTAATACTTAAAAATATTTGAATTTTAAATAGTAATTTCAAGGGAAAAAGATTGCTGACACTTCAAAACGCGGGTATACTCTGTTGAAAGTGCCTTACACTGAATGTTAGGCTTTGTGGCAAAGAATAAATTTTCGTGATAACCGGGAATGGTTTGTAAACAGCAAGAATTGAAAATAGGTTGTTAAATTTGTCCAGACAATTTTTTTGCCTGAAAGAGAAATCCCAAGGCATTTTCTTTTCCTTTTAGGGCGACTTGTATTGTTCGTACCGAAACTTAACGTTTGAGAAAGCTAGTTTTGTCACAGAATGAAAATAAGGGAATGTCGAGGAAATGAAATTTAAATTATTAATCTATGTGTCATTAAAACCATTTATTGAATAATATAGAGTATTTCTAGAATTGACTGGAATGCTCAAGGTAATATATTACAGTCTTCTTTTTGTTCATTTACCATTATTCGAAGTGGTTTGGGTACCTGGAAGTAATTTTTATATTGGGTATGAATCAGTTATATCTTGCTAAAATTCGGTATTTTAAGGCGGAAGAGAGTAAGTGGTTTAGAAAACAAATGCTCCGGCAAATGAATGCCACCTTCCAAAAGACCCACCACTTGGGGATGGACCTTAACAAAGGTAGGCTTATTAAAAATTAAAGGAGGAAGGTTGTATCCCAGTCAGACAGTTGTTACTGGGGTAAAGTGAAGGAATGTTAGAACAGGTCAGGTGTTTGGGTTTGAATAACTAAATGTTGACAGTTTCCTGTTCATACATTATTTAAAACATTCAACTATTCTTTATTGTATGCCAAAAGAAACACACTGAACAAAAAATTGAGGGTTAGCATTACTTTAGGATGTTAAAATTGCTAATGTAATTTACATGGAAGAAAGGAAACACAAATATATAGACCCCTCAAAATTGAATTTTATTTACAGGAATCCTCCTTACACAAATATAACTAATCAGTATGCATTTTAGTTTTTTTTGCCTTGTATAGAGATTTCATTGGTCACCTACTGAAATTTGTTCGTGGTTGGCGTTCTCCACACGAGTTCTCCACGTGCTCCTGTTGTAAGCGTTTCACCCCTGGATCTGATAAACCATATAATTCCCCAAACCGTTTAATTTGTTAACAAAGAGTATTTTGATTTGTAATTCTAGTATCGTTTTATTTCCCATTTTTACATTTTGGGGATTGCTTCTTGTATTATCTTCAAATTATGAAATTCACATTTTACTATTTTCTGAAAATTAAGAGGCGCTGGAATTCTATAAAATGCCAATTTTTCATTAGTGATAGTTACATCAAATCAATTTCATGTCAACAAACAAAAATATTGGACGTTTTAGGGGTGGCACTAAACAGGCAATTGTTTCAACAATCGTGCATTTTAGAAGTGAAGTTTAGTGTGAGAAATAGGACTAGTTTGGTAAAAATCAAATTTTATATTGATAACTATATTTTTATGGAGCAGTTTAAGGCACTACTGATTGAAACGGTGTTTGGAAGCAAGGTTTTGATGTTTTACCTGAGGTGAGATGGCTAGTATACCCCGCCATATAACACACACTGTATGCATTATTACAAATATTCTGTTGTTAATCATTCTAACCAATTTGGACAATGAATTTTCTAGATTTTAAGTTCTGTATTTCATATCTTTTGTTCTGTAAATTTAGGTGTGTAGCATTGATATTTACTTGATACCACAGAAAATCAGTTTATTTTTTGAACAGCATTTTCTCCTCAAGAACCAGTAGTAGTTAAGTGACACCCTACTTTTTTTTGAAGTATAATATGGGTACAACCACTCCTATTCCTGTTTTGACTTACTGTTCAATTTTTATTTTTTACTCGCTTCTCATTTCTAAGTTCTCTCCCTTTCTCACCATTGCCTTTTCTTCCCCTTTCATTCCCGTTTGTTTCCCTACTCATTTCCATTTCTACTCCGCGCCCCCTTTTTTTCTACTAAAGCTGAAATAATGAGCGTCCTGATGATAGTAGTAGTAGTAGTAGTAGTAGTAGTAGTACTACTACTACTACTACTACTACTACTACTACTACTACTACTACTACTACTACTACTACTACTATTACTATTACTACTACTACTACTACTACTACTACTACTAATAATAATAATAATAGTAATAATAATAATAATAACAATAACAAAAATGGTATACCTGTAGTAACAATAACGTGGGAGCAGGCGAAGAAAGTATTTGTCATTCTCATTTACTATACTGTGGTTAATTTTTACCGTTGTTTAATATGCCAACTTCAACACCTGCAAGACAGAAAAAGGGTTGTATTGTAATGCAGGTGAAAATTTCCTAACAAAAGCCACATGCTTAACTTCTATTACATTCTGTGCCAATATTTGCCAACCATGGGCGAGCATTATTTTGTACTTGCTATTTGTAAAGTTAAATTGTTATTTCAGGATTTGTGCAAACTTTATATTTTGAGAATTCAGTGTGAAATGCAATGTGCAAACAAACAACTGTTTTCACAAGTGCCACTGCGCGTCTATCCGTTTTATCAGTAAGGCAGATGGTGCTTAAAGCATTTACTTTGAGCCACAGGTAGATTTATAATTGACTAATTAAGTAGTTCTGCCAGTTTAGGGTTTTTTGAAGGAAAATATGTTTGTTGAGTTGCAAAAGTAATGGATAAAGCGCCCGTGAAGTACTGAAAGAGAATTGACTCTTGACGATTGACAAAAGGCTACTAATAACTGTTGCTTATCTTTAATTATTATCCAAATAAAAGCGCGAGGGTGGTATGGGTCTAGTATGGGACTTAATAAGTTAATAAGATGTCTACACTGAAAGTGTGGAACATGTTCGAGTGAGCAAGCGAGCATCATCCAAAAGATAAATGTACTGTAATGCAATGTTTAGCATTATCACACTCAAGTTAGCGTCATCACGCCATTTAGAAAGAAAAGAATCATCTGGTCTCCGACTTAAAAGTGTCGTGTCAGATTTCATATTTGATTTTGCAGTGCATTACGTAATGGCCGGAATAACTTAAGAAAAGCTGAAAGACTTGCCTTCAAAGATTTGTGACATGGTTTTTGTGTTGAGTTCTTCTGAAAAACTTAAAAATTTGGATTTGGAAAGAAAAACTTTTTTTGTCGCACTAAAATTGCGTCGTTCCAAACAGAAACAATCCTTCAGTATAATTGCGCACTTTTGAAAATTACCGGATGGGTTTAACATTAAACGACCAAGTATTTTGAAAAAACGCCACTTTTTAGTACGCCACATCCCATTATTCCAACAGTCAAAATTTGCTTGTGTACTGTACAGTTAGGCCCTGAAATTTCCACCCTCACGAAGTTCCAAAAAGGTACTTGTAGTTGTCTGACTGGT